>CAEGAD010065388.1:0-77690 GCA_903067055.1 Poeciliopsis paucimaculata
GAACCCGATCGAACCGTTATACCTAGGATTTCTGTCGCTAATGTGTCTCTCAGGTTTTGAAAATGGGCCGACAGCTCGAAGATCGTGTAGTTGCGCTGGGACTTACACTAAGAAAATGAGGAAGGGAGGGTCAGTGGAAGCACCGGAGTTTAGCCTTTTTTCATTCAGTGTCAAAAACAGAAAGAGAAAAAGGCCTGAAGAAACGATAAAGCCGATAATTGAAATGAAGTCAATGGTTTTAATTTATCGTTCGATTAATTGATTTATCGTTTATCGCGACAGGCCTACCAACAGTAGGTAAAAATCCATCAATACCCAAAGAAGTAACTATTAAAATCTAAAATAGTCATATGAAGAGTACTCCACAAGTACTCTTGTACTTGTGGAGTTCAAGAAGAGATTTGTAGCTTACTAAACAGAGTTAGAGTTCTTTTTTTCCAGTTTATAAAAACACAAAAATTCAATCCAACTACAACTTACAAGTTTTAGCCCAACTTGAGAATGGAAATAGTACATATGTGCATTTATGTAGCTTTCAATTTGCATCCTCCTCACCCTCTTACTCATGCAGCAACAGCAGCATTTTACACAGCACTGGCCCTAATGTTCACGGTTCAGTGCTCTAAAACACTTCAGCATGTGGACAGCCATGCTTTGCCCTCTACACAACAGCCATCCATTATCAAGAGCTTGCGCTATACATAAAGCAGGCAATCAAAAAGTTATAGTTACTCTAGGATGTTATTGTGGGGTAGTAGAAGAGAGAAACAAATCAGCTTAACTCACAACTCCACAACATACCTCAAACTGCAAGACAATCTCAGGTTGGCAGCAGTCTTACAATCAAACACGCAACATAGCCGTCACAGCAACATGATTCAGTCTCCTTAGTTCTGGTGTGTAACTCAAGACTTTAAACAAAAGAGGTGATACTTCTTTAGCCAAGGTCAAAATCAGAACAAATGCATTCATGTTTAGAAAATCCATAAAAAGCAAGAAACATAATTACAGTACACATTATAGAGGCAGACATTTTTCATCATTATGTATGTGACAGAAGAGCCATATCAACTCATAAAAGTAATTAGTAACATCAGTGGTCTAATGATGGAATTGAGTAGTGCTGGGTGAGGGTTCAGAAGGCTTTCATTCAGTGGGAGATTGCGTTCGAATATAAAAACAGAAGAGATCAGGCTAAACTCCCTGACAAGCCACTGCTGATACAGCCTTATCTCTCTCTGCCTCAGTGTTTATCTCCACAACCCACCTGTAGTTTAAAGATAGAGAGACAATCCATTAACTGAGACAATTTGGTCACAGAGACAAAGAGAAGGTTGAGAGGACACTGTAACGTGTGTGCTGTACCTCTGGCCCAGGTCTTTTGAAAACATACTTTTAAAGACTGGATTGATGGAGGTAAATTTCCCAAATCAAGCAGCAGGTTAATGGTGTTGCAACCAGTGTTGTTTTTGTTTTGTTTTTTTGCCTTTGCCTACTGAAACTTAACTTTGTTTTTTTTCTTCTTAAAGTTTACAAAGAAATGAGACGTAGATATTGCACATTAGATTTTTTGTTCCCCATCTTATATTGAATGATACAACCTTTCCCTAAACTGAATATTTTTAATGACTGTGTGCTTTGACCCATCTCAGTTTATGAATAATGGTATAAACAGTAAAGGGGTGGGTCATATATTAATTTTACTACAATCACAAAGTGACACAGAAAAGCATGTGATCTTTAACAATGGCAAGTTCCTCTGCAGAGTAAAGCAGTAAAACCTATAGACACGTCAATGTAATTACAGGTGCATTACAATAGAAGAAAGCCATCTTTTTCGAAATCGAAAAACCAACACTGAACCAATGGGGAGGGTTGGAGTTTAAATTTTCAAGAATATATAAGCCTGTTTAGTAACTAATCCCAAATCCTACAAGCAGTCCCATCATGTTTCATGTGACCAAATGCACAACCCACTCCAAACAACTTATGTGTTACTGGGAATGCGGACAGGGAGGATGAACCTCCCTGTGCTTAAACAGCAAATCATCAACTTCAAGCTGCTCAAAAGCAAGCTTCCAGAAATGACAAACCTCTGGATATGTGGAATGTCTTCAAAAAAAAAAAACAACAACAAATGTTTATCTGTCCTCGATCTAAGCATTGTAGTATTGCCAAAAAAAACAAAACAAAAAAAGAAAAACAGCTAAAGATGTTTCAAACAGGAACGTCAACCAACTGAAAAATATGTGCAGGTTATTGTGATGTACAGTTGAAGCACTTAGGACTTGGTCAGGGATGTTTTTGAATTAATTACAGAGTCAATGCAGGTGGCATAAAGGTGATCAGCCTGTGGTAGTGCTGATATGCTAGGGAAGCTCAGGTTCCTTTAATAGCCTTCAACTTGTCTGCATTATTGACTTTGGTGTCTCCTCCTCTTGACAATACTCCACAGATTCTATTTGGGTTTTAGACCAGGCTAGTTTGGTTGCTAATCAAGCAGAATAAAATGAAATACATTCTACATATTTTCTTTTTCAAATGGCTAAACCCACAATTAATCAAAATACCAAAATAAATGCTTGGAATACATCAAACATTATCTGTTAAATCTACAAAATATATGAATTTAACTTCTTGAGTAAATACTGATGAAAATTACATTTTTGTTATTTCTTTTTTAGATGCGTGTGTACCTATTTTATACAAGTATAAAATAGGTACTAGCATAAAAGTAAAAAAGAAAAACAAAATTGTAGCATTAATAAAAACACTTTAAACAGCCTTGCTATAAATGGTTTTAATTTTCTGCTGTGATGAGCCTTCTTTGATAAAATAATTGAAAACACTGTTCTGTTTGATACATAATCTGCAGTATTTTATCCAATGTGCTTATTTAGCTGCATAAACAACAAAAGTATCACAACCAATTAAGCTTAAAATGCTCAAAGCACAACTGTGGCATGTTTTGCTGCCGTTATTTTGATTAAATTATGTTTCGGGGAAAATGTTTCTATTCAAGTACATATTAACATGAAAGTCATGCTAAAATGCCAGGTGCAATCAAGATGGCATATGTCTGATGCATATGCCATCAGATTTGGTAATTGGCTTTAATAAATCCTAATTACATGACATGAAAATGTAATTCAACTTGTTTGTCTTCAGTCACCAATACCACAGGTGCTCCCTGCTACAGGATGATACAATTTCTATCATGAGGTGAGTGAGTCCTGAGTGAAGGTTCACCGCACTGTTGTGGCAATGGGAGAGAGTGGCCCTGAGTGCAAACAGTGATCTCAGTTCACTTGACACAAAAATGAAAAGCCATTATGCATGCCATATTCACTCTGTTTGCATGATTACACAATATTTTCATTACTTTTCAACCTGTGTTAAAGTGTGCTTTACCAGGTTCTCTAGGATGCAAATGCAAACAAAAAGGCTAGGAAGTGAAGGTTGGTTACTTTAACTGCAAAAACCGTGGGAAATGGAAGTACACCATTGTGCAATTATTTTTATTTTTGCCTACAGTAACAAAAAAATAAGAGAGCTCTGAGTGCTGTCGTATCATAGGCTGGAATAGTGTAAATATGATAAATTCTGAGCATTCCTTTATGGATTGCTGTTTCACAGAGAAATCCAGTAGCAAAAAGAGAAACATATTTTAGGATGTTCTTTGCTGTGCGACAAATATGTAAAATTATGGTGAACAAAAACAGTTTTTAAAAGACGTCTGTCAATAGTGACTATGAAAGTTATGACCAAAGGAAATGGTAGGAGCCCACACATAAGGAGCACCAGTCTGTGTACATACTGCAATTATACATAGAATAACAGCATGTACCCAATAGATGTGTGTACCCAATGTGCATTAGCACCACGGGATTACATAGAATAAAACAAGAGTCAGAAATGTATTAAGTTATTGAGTACACATTGTTTAAAAGAATTTGTAATGCATAAAATATTTAACCCTTTTACTTAAAAAAGGGATTCTACGCTTTCAGAAAAGAATTACAACATTCTTGGCTCATCCTAATATTGTGCATCATCTCATCTTGTGAGCTGGATGTGTCATCACACCCCTTGTTCCCACAGAACATTAAAACTTCTCTATGAATCTATAAAGCAATGACTGGAAACAAATCAAGTTTGTAGTCATAGTTAGGGAGTTGTTATTCATTAGTACTTGATATTTCATTTTCATGCTCTGTCTTTGTAAATAAAGCACTGTCTGACAAGCATGCTATGTAAAAAATTGTTACACTGAGGTTTTTTTATTTTATTTTCTTAATTAGAACTTGTTAATTCAGGATCATAAGATCAATTAATCAATCATGTGCTTCTTATTTGATCTACTCAATCAACCAGCCAAAATTTACAGATTAAAATTTGACTAACTGCTTAAATCTGAACTATTTATATGATGAATTGAAGTACTTCTGTTGATTAAGTTATGGCTTTCATTTCTTAAAATTATAGACAAATTTAAATTAACAAAATGGCATGCCCACATCCTCATGACACTAAATGAAATTACCTAAATTTGATGGTCTGTTAGGTAAGACAGTCTAATCTAATTACTAACGGCTGTATTTTCCCTTAACAGGTTTATGCAAATCCATATGATTTAGGATTACCATTTTGTAGCTTAAATTAGAGCCAACTGTCCCAGCACATTTTTCAACCTGTAATATATCCTAACTTGTAGCGATGAATGTGTTTGGAAAGTCTCTTCTTAATCTCTTGTGTAAAAGCAGTTTGTGTAAAAACTGGATTTTTTTTTTACACAAAAATAAAGGCAAATTAAAGTAGAATCACAGTTTTTGCTAAGATGTCAATTATGTTCTCAGTTACAGGAAATGGAAGTGTGTTTCATTTGATGGTTTACTTTAAAGCAGTTGATCAGACTACATGATAAAGAATGAATTAAGTTGATTAGCTAAAACAGGGATGAAATTAGAGCCACGCAATCCCCACAATTCAAGCACAGCATATTAAACTTAAGGGAGTCAGAGAAACAGAACAGAAAAATCACAACTAGTTAAGACTGACAAAACACAATTGTGACATTAGTAAAACAAAGGAGCAAGATTAGGTTGAACATCTAGATAACACTTATAGATTATACACTGTACACATAAGATAAAAAATACATACATATGATACTGAGGTCAGAGGCATGTTTAAACAAACATTGAATAAGTCAATTTGTTCAGCTAACGACTGCATAATGTCAACAGAACTTGGTAGTGCTCTAAATCTCCCACTTTCTCGGACGGGAAAATCAGACTCAGATCTAAAAGGATCTAATCTTGCAGCCTTAGTCATCTCATGACTACACCATAATTCCCTCAACCCTCACTGAGCCAAACCCATGACCGATCTGCATCTGCTTAGCATCAATAATGACCTATCCATGTCACAAGGCGCGCCGCTCTGCACAATAGAAACCACTTAACCACATGGTCTTAAACACATGCAGCTGATACAATACAAAGGATTTCTTTTGACTTTTAGTAATCTGTCGCTCCAATAAGCTGACTTTCACCCCATTTAATCACAGCACAGCCGTGACTGTCACAAGGTTCTGTCTTGGGGGTTTAACACATAAAGGTATGGTAATTCCAAAAGCACAGGCGGAGAGACATGGGAGCAATAAAATGTTTTATCAAAAAAGAAAAATCACAATTACAAAGAAATGAAAAAATTATTTTTTTTACACTGCTTTCCAAGGTCAGCACAACTGTACACAAGCAATGTTTTTCAAATAAAAATCCTTATCTGGCACCTGAAATGTGCCATATAGATTTGTAGGATAGCCTGAACGTTCACAGAACTCCATTTATTTTACTGTAAAGCCTTTTCAATGTTGAGAACCTGCCAGGAATTAAAACCATGTTCAAAAGGAAAGTCAGACACAATGCAGTGCAGTCCACACTTTTCTGTAACATAAAAAAAAAAAAAAGAAAATACTGAAATTTATCCAGATGTTGAAATTTGAAAATCATACCATGTTAATCATGACAAACTGCTCATATGTACTTTCTTCTTTATTTGAATTGAGATTTAGAAATGTAATCTTATGTTTTAATGACTTTCCAAGTATTGGCACAGGTTTAAACATTTCTAACTGATTGACAAAACCCAGCTTGTTGTTGGTCTATCCCATGGATGTCTGATGTGGACTTCACATTGCATTGTTATATTTTGTGGTTTTTGTTGCGATTAGTATGGAGGCAGCTAACAACAAAAGGCAGCTAAATGAATATGGCACTGCATACACTCGGAGTCCTGAAAATATAAATACTACTATTAAAAATAAGCTCCCCATTATTAACCTCATACTGAAGGCAGTCATATTTTACAATATATTGATGCATTTACTTACATTTCAAATGTACTTATATTTATTGATCTATTATTTTATTTGATATACCTTTGGGCACCAACGCAAAATGAATCACGGGGGCATGCTTTATGTTTTTTAGTTAAAACACTAAAAAGAAAGGAATTTAAGTTGAGAGAGGTTAAGGCCTGCAATTCTCACTACACAAGGCTTTTAAATGAGGTGAACGTCTATTCAAACAACCCATTGGGTTTGTGCTTAGCAACAATCAGTTGAGATTATCGAAAGTAGGTTTGATACATAGTAATAGCCTAAATACATTTTTGCAATTAATCATCGGTACATCTTTTTTGCTATCATTGGGGAACATGAGCTTATAGTATCAATATTCTGCAAGTAATTTACTTACTCTGGTTATGAGTTTTTGTTTTGCTTTAGAAACCTAACAGCATAGAAATTATTAAAAGATTTCAAAGCTTTCTAGAAAGCTTTATTTACTGACGTCTTTGAGTTGAGTTTTGAAGGCCATTTCAAGATGGCCCTCTATTGTGTCCATCTTGAAATATGTCCAGTCAACTTGACTTAAGCATGGCTGGAGCTGCACTTGTGTAATTAATTGCATTAATAAGTAATTAATAACATCTGGGTTGTACAAACATGTTTAATTGCACGGTGTTGATTGCTGTGTTACATTTGAATGTAATGGTGACACACACCTTCGTAAAAGCTTAGCTGATGCTGATGTACGCTACACAATTTGAAGCATTTGATCAAAAATAATTTCTGCAGTGGTGACAGAAACCACAGATGTAATGCCAGCAAGCCTCCAGTCAAAACAGCTGGAACACACTCAGCTTGAATAAAGTCACAACAAGCAAATAAATAATGCAAATGGCCTCAGCTCAACTTTAAATTACAGTTTGTATTGCTCAGCTCCTTTTAGTGTAAAGAAATACACTCAATATTGAGTAAACTAAAAATTGGCCACAGTCACAGTCAATACTATTTGTTCTGCAACCCAGTCTTGTGACATTTGATGCATTTCCCCAGGAATTCTTCATTTCTAGAACTTGGCTTTTGTTCAAGATCAATACTTCCTAAAGGTTAATCAAAGCAATCAAACACTGATATCAGTTTAAATCAAACACAAAAAAGAAATGGATTAGGCATGGACTGGTAAGAAATTATTATGGTATGATAACCTTCGGTAAAAATTTCATGGTTTCGAAATTATTACAGCTGTAAAATGTGTTATTTGCATTTTCTTTGATGGCTGATCTTAACCCTTGACACGACCAGTTACTGTCAAAGCCACTGCTCTTCTAAAAAATACAAAATAAAAAAATAGGTGAATTTAACTGGTACTTCATAGTCATTGATCACCAAAATCTCCATAGTCGTTGCCAACTTTTACCATCTTTGGAAGCTGTTTTTAGATCAGGGGAGTGATGCTGAAATTTCTTTCTTCTCCTGTGTGCATGTTTGTACTTGATTGCTTGATTTGTGGCACATAACACAATCAAGATATACTGATAAAGTTTACGTCTGACTGCATTTCCACTGCTATAACAGCTAGGACAAATCGGGTTATACTGCACGACCTCAGTCATCTTTTTATTAATGTAATGTCCAGCTGCATCCGACCGATGGGACTTGACCTACACGTTATATTTGACCAGACATACACACACACCCACACACACAAAAACAGCTTACACAGCAGAAACCGTATGGTGGGATATTTTAGTGGTCTTGAAACTGTGACTTTTTCATATCAAGTTGAAATTAGTAACCAGCCCATGCCAGGTTGGGATCGTTTCCTTTAATACCAAGTCCCACATAGCAATTAAAGTGACAAGACCATTAAACTCAATCCGGTTTACATTTAATTAATAAAATCTCATGATCAAGGAGAAAATTAATTTTGTTATTTGATTAGTTATTATACTAAATTTGTACTGGCACAAAGAATGAAAACTATGACTAATATGTATGAGGACAACAGTAGTGTGGAGGTGACATGCATTAATAGAACAAGAGAAGCAAACAAAACTTAAACCAACAAGGGAAAAAATATCCTAACCAAAAAGTTGCCTCATTAGATTACAATAGAAGTTTTCAAACATTATTGTCACTTTCTGGTGTTATGACCACATTGTCATTTTCATAATCACAGCAGCATGATATACTAGTACCCTGCAAATAGTTACCATTTTTGGATTTCATCCATTTCACTCCTCTACAGGTGGTGGAGATGAAATGGAGAGTTTACTGCCTCTGATATCCGACACTGCAGCTGCTGATCTGATAATGGTGGTCTTGCTGTGCAGTATCTGCCCTTCCCCACATGGGAAAACAGAGAGGTTGGCAGTAAATCATAACGCAAGCTTACAACCCACAGCATCTCTTCTTAATGTGTGAAATACCGTCAGTGGAAACTGAAACACCACGAATGAGGTGGAAGGGGAAAAAAGAGAGAGAGAGAAAGAAAGCACACCGCAGTTGTGCCCGTCTCCTCAGCTTCTCACTATGCACTTGGGTCCAAATCATTTCAGGCATCACTACCCACGAGTCTCTTATCAAATAATACTGAGAAGCTGTCCAAAAGTTTCCGTTGTGCGTGTGAATGAAATCATGTTTTCCGAGTGATTATTAAGTTATGACAGGGATGTCCGGGGGAAAAAAAAAAAAAAAAATTCTTTCTTTTGATGAAATTCCATTTTAATAATTCATCTTGGTTCTTTACTTCTTTCAAAGGTGAAAATATTTCTAGTTTTCAAGGGTGAGCTTGAGATACACCAGAAAAATCAGCAGACACACTATACATAAGTGCTACCATGTTGCACTTACAAACGGCATTCTTTAGTGTGGATGCTGGTACAGATTGGGGAAGACTCAAAATTAGTTGTTTTAGGATGTATGAAACGTTGAAAATGAAGTCAAGCAAAGCATAGGAATCTAAAAGGAAATTATATTTCCTAAGACATGCAAAAGTATGCCTGGGGTTGCGATGATTCGGGTACCGGTCATAGGGCAAGAGGAAGTACACACCTTGGATAGGTTACCAGTCTATCATAGGAGGAGATAGAGACATGCATGACGAAAAAAAGAAAATCATACAGGCATGCACTCCAAAATGTAGTTAGATTGTGGAAAAAACCAAAGTACCTGTAAAGTCCCCATGCATGCAGAGAAAGAAGATTCAAAATTCATGCAGAAGAAGTCCAGTTGTGATTCAAACCCACTATTTTCTTGTTGCAAGGCAACAATCATAACAACTGACAACCTGCAGCTCTGGAACCATTCATATAGTAATTAATGTTCGTTACAGAAAAATAAGTGAACAGATAATGAGTAAACAAAACCTTATGTTTTTTCCAGCTTGATGCGTTTCATCCAAAGTTATTTTTTTTAAATCATTAAAGTTTCATAAAGTAACAAAATAAAATAGTTGATATTCATCACATGTTTGATTAAAAGATGTATTTAAATTATGCATTTCATATTGTTACAAAAGTCACATTTTCTAAGCTTTAAATTGAAAACACAAATATGTTACTTCCCATAGCACTGTTTAACTTCTGTTTGAATAAAAGTTGCTATGATAAAAAAAAAAAAAATACAGTTTTTCCCCATATATTGCTTTGGCAATTAGTCTGGTCAGTGAGAACAACTGACAGAGCTGTCATTTCCAGATCCAAATTACAACTTTGGAAGGAAACGGAATGCAGTTCAAGTATCCTCCAGCACTTGTTCTATGTTGTCATCCACTTGACTTTCTACTGGGGATTCTTTAAATGTTTTGCACAGCACCGCTCTTTTAAATAGGCTTAGACTGAAGCAAAAATCAATATCGCTTTCCATCAGAGTTTAATTTATGATGATTAATTTGCATTATATGTTTCTATTAATAGTCAATACCAAAACATCTTGTATCAAAGAATATAATTAAATGATGCTCAAGGACACCAGTGCTACTTAAAATTAACAGCTCCGTGGAATTCACACAGACTGTTTCAGTCACACAAACTGCATTAAAGATAGTTTTAAGAAATTCGCTCCAAAAAGTCTGGCTGTTGTTTTAATATAATTGTTAAAACCTTATGGTAACTGTTCTCTCACACATGTGGCATGAAATCTCCACTCCTAACATGAATAACCAAGAAGCTCTCACAACAGAAAAGGAAGGAAAACAAAATTCAGACTTCTTCTAAATTTGGTATGCGTAAATCAAATTTGACAAACATTCCAGCTAAGAAGAGCTGATCAGTACCTCTTCAGAGTGAAACGTATTCTTCATGATGCAAAGGTGTGTACAATTTGCAGTCACTATATTTATTCTGAAATTATTTATCTACTGATATCTGGGGACAATTGGTATAGATTGTGCAACTCTCAACTTCGTTGTTTACATTCCAGTTTTATCCCTCAAGCAATAATAAAGATCGGATCATTAGAATCTCATGATCACACATACACACACTCTCATCCACCACTTTTAAGCATACATTTCAGCGTGGTAGAACCTGAATGCATGTAAACTCCCTAAAACTGATGACTGGTACAGCTTGCAAATGTACAATATCGAGCAGCAGTGTTACACTTTTAAAATATGGCTCATATTTGAAAATGATATACAACTGTACATCAGGCTTAGTCAGCAAGTGCCATAAGATGATTTGTCTTTTTTTTTTTCACAATCATCCATATTGTCAAACACATTACAGTCTTTGCTCATCTTTCATTGATGAGTATAACAAAGCACTCTTTCATTGAAAGATAATTTAACATCTATTCCACTCAGGTTCACTTGAGTTATGCGAGTATTTCATAATCCCTTCAGTGAACTCTATTAATACTTAAACAGAAGCCATTTGAGTTGCCTGCAGTTCATCATAGCAATAAGGATCTTATATTAGTGTTATCTTTCCTAAAGCACTTATCAGCAGTAATGGTGCTTTGTTTGCAGGAATGACTAAAAGTGAAAATTCAGAATCTTGTTGAAAAATATTCTTATAAATAAACACTGCCATGCAGAAGAAAAGCAAAGTTTAAGATCCCGATTTAAATCTTGTCACAATTTATGCATGCGTTGGGTTTTGTTGAGACTGTGCACCAGAACTGAATTGATCATCCAGCTCACACAGCATCTTACACACATTACAGTGTTAGCAACATAAACACAAGTAGAAGCCTTTGGCTGCAATGGTGGTTTAATAATTGTTTGGGGAAAATGTAATTCAAACATATGCATGACCTAAAACAACTTCTGTGACAGCAGTTTAACTACAGTCAAGGTAACTTTAAGTAATGTTGTAAGCCAACAAAAGCACAAGCCCATTTACAGTACTGTCAAATTTTGTAAACTAGCACTTAATTGAAATCAAAATAATTTACATTCAAACTCAAGTTAGAATACAGAATTCTCTGCCTTGAGGATATTTAGAGACACTTTATAGGTAATTAAAACATGCAAATCCTTTAGAACTGAAATGTTAATGAAAAACATAGATATTGTATATTTCACTGTGCACATTTATAAATATTTCAGGTATTTAAGCTGTCAGCTCAGTTCAGTCTTAATTAAACGTGAATCTCTAGTTTTCATACAAGATTGTCCTTTAATTCTTACTATGAACATGTGTTTACTGCTTAACCTAACTCTTAAGACGCTTCTGAAAAGAAACACTGAGGTAACAGTAGCTCAAGGTTCACTTGATAATCTTTCCTCTTGCTCTTATACCTTTTAAGGTCTAAAAGCTATTCACTGAACATCATCTTTACAGAAAACCTTTAATCATGAAATTGCAACAATAGTTTCAGACTAAATGATATCCATAAGGTCTCTTCTAAGTTTCACTGTCAGCCATTTACAGTTTTCAATATTATGATTAACTGTCCATGAGGCAAAATACAGTTTCTGGTAAATATGTATGCCATAGTTTAAAATAATCACAGCTTCAAAGCTACATACATTTTACATCATACTGACCCAAGTTATTTTACTTATTGTCAAAACGTGTGACCAGCTTTCTCTGGGTGTGTTGAGTTTGTTAGCTACTCTACATTTCCCTTCCATAAATAAAATATTCAAATTCAATCTTTTGAATGTTCAATTCAAAAGATTTTACAGTCCAATGACTATTGACAAGGTCTGGAAACTATCACTTTTGTAAGACAACTTTATTGAAAGTGAAGTTGGCAAACTTTGAGTTACATGTCTATTTTTTGCGGGATTATTTTCTTTAGTATGGCTGTAAATTAGCTGACTGAAATTTAGCAGGCAGTCTGACTAACTAATCAATATCAGCTAGCTACAGGTGCATCACTCTATAAAACAAAAAACCATGTTAAATATGCAAATTTAGTATTTTTACCAAGAATTCTCATTACAGTAAAACTCTCAAAACATCAAATCCCTGTTTTTACAGTTATATCTCAAAATAGGCCTCTAAAAGTCTTTGGTATATCACTAATCATTTAAAAATTCAATGATTTCTATCCGCAGCATCAATTTTAATGAAGAAAGTGAGGTGTCAAAACTTGTCTTAACCTCATAAAACAGCCTTTAAATTTGCACGAAGCTTTAACTTCATTTCATGCTATATTTTTCTACTATTCACAGTGTAGCCTAAGTGCTTTATATCATGATATGTTTTTTCAGCTACATCACCCAGCCCTAATGCCAACTACATACATTTGTTGTTTGTTATTTATGCACCAGAAAATGAGTCATTTTAAGCAAATTAAGGATCCTGATAAAAGTCAAGCGCTTTCCTTGCTAAAATAATGAATGTAGGAAGATACCATCCATCCATTTTCTTTTCACCTTTGTCCCTAATGGGGTCGGGAGTTGCTGGTGCCTATCTCCAGCTGCGTTCCGGGCGAGAGGCGGGGTACACCCTGGACAGGTTGCAGGGCAACACAGAGACAAACGGGACAAACAACCATGCACACACACCTAGAATTTGGAAAGACCAATTAACCTCACAGTCATGTTTTTGACACAACCTGGAGAGAACCCACGCATGCACAGGGAGAACATGCAAACTCCGTGCAGAAAGACCCCAGGCTGGGAATCAAACCCGGGACCTTCTTGCTGCAAGGCGACAGTGCTACCAACTGCTCCACTGTGCAGCCCTGTAGGAAGGTATAACTTCCCCAATAAAACCATGTTATTGAGACAGTGAACATATTATTCCACTAGCCGAATAGAATACATTAACACTGCTCAATTAAGTATTTATTTATTCATTTTCATTATATCATTATTGTGATATTCACCAACATGACTGCATATGCAGTGTTGCCAACTTGCCATAGCTACTATTTATTTATTCATTTATTTTTTCTGGCTTATGCCATTGGTGTGCCACTCCAACAACATCAGCGGACACCATCTGGCCACCCCTTAGAAAACTTTGCAGAGGTGCTTCACTGTATAATTGCCTGCATTTCTCTCAGTCACTGGACTGCTTCCAGAATAAGTTATTTTGCATGATGCTTCATCAAACACTTTTTTTCTTTAAACTGTCAAAAAAAAAAAGAAAAGAAAAAAAAAAAAGCACATTCATACAGCTTTTTCTAACTCAGATATTTAAAATCATATGCAGTGTGTGGATCCAAACACTTTCCTCTCGGTATTATAATGGCCTGTATCATCTTTAGATAATCCACAGAGAGTGCTGATGCTTTCAGTTAGTGTTTGGATACTTCTGCCTCCAGAAATGAACGGCACAGACCACGGAGAGACTTCTGGGAAACCTGACAAATGGGTTCATCGTTACACAGCCGGAGAAACACCGTGGACTCTGGTAATGATGGAAGAAACAAGCACCTTATTCAGTGGCTAAAAAGCCCGTTTCAATAGTGTCGTGAACCGCTCACTGCAGACCGCGACGGCTACCCGAAAAGAGGGGGAGAAAATAATAGGCGTCTTACCATGTTTAACTTCAGACGTATGCTCAACAAAAAACTGGCAAAGGAGGTACAAGTAACTGCTGGCGGTACAGCCACAGCCTCCTCACAGGAGCTCATCGGCGTTTCGCTACCAGCGTCCTCAGTCCAACACGCGGAGACTCAGTAACAATCCACCAGGTTGATATAGACGGACTCTAATAGCGCGCGTGGAGTTAACCCGCTCCCTGTGTCTGCCCGTCTCTGTTGTCATGACGTGTGCGTCAAGTAATCTTATTACAGCGGTCAGGAAAGGTGAGCCCGGTTAAAGCTCCGCTGCCCCTCCTTCCACCGTATCCGCCTGATATGCTTCAGCCCACCTCGTGGAGAGAAAGACTATGATTCGTGTCTCGCCAAGCGCCTCAGCGTGATGGCAGAAAAGTCATGGAAATCCGCTCTTAACAGTGGAAATTCGCAACTTTCCCACCCCCAAACTGCTAAGGAATTTCTGAGGGTCACGAATAAGAGCGTTTCACCGACAGCTGTCAATTATTTCAGAGTTAAATCCATTAGTCGAGCCTGCCCGCACCAGCTGGAGCGGAGCTTAGATATAATACCACTGGAGGCAGTTTGCTATAATTCACCTGTCACTTAACAACAAAACCTAGGCCTTTATTCCCTGCAGCTTAACCACCGTCAGGGTGGGAGGTGAGGGTTTGAGGGAGCGAAAACTCTACATCAATGTAGTATAATTAGCTGCCGTGCTAATTAAGTCTCGACTAATGATAGCAAAATAGTCCAATTTAATAGAACAGCTCCTACATAAGAGAAACAGATGGAGGTCTTGTTCTCAAAGCTGTTGGAAACACCAATGCGATTTTTAGAGAATCCCTCTGACAGTTAAATAACTACTAATCCCAAAATGGGGGTTTATTCCATCCGATTAACTCACCTGCATCCATTTAGAAGGATAAATAAAAAGAGGCACAGGGAGGACAATGAAATTTAACACAAGGACAGAGCGTCACTGCCATCCAATTCATGGAAATTAAATTGTCACCAAGAGTCGTGACACAGTGTACAGTTGCAATTGTTGTGAACAGATGGACAAATAGGCATAACTACGATTGTAAAAGCAACTAGGTTTTCACTTCAAACTGGTGAAACAGCCTTTCTACATAGCATCAATATCATCAAAAGAAAGAAGAACAACAAGCCCAAACTTTGACAGAGAATTTGAAAGAAGGCAGCCTTAGTGTCAAACCGTGTAGAGAAAACTGTTGTGAGGTGTTAAAAGCTGTTCCAAATAAAACATGAATAATTTGTAATGAACGCTCCTTCCTGTCCATTGGGAACAGCGAGAATCTTAACAAACAGCCTCGCTTACAAGCATTTGGAGGTTTAAACTGCATCTTCATTGAATTAATGTGCTTCAATTCCCATGTATTATTCAAGACCATAGGCTTGTTGAGGGTATCGCTTCTGTTTAAGAGCAGCAGCAGGATTAGTGTCTACTGTTGGCCAAAAAAGCGAGGTGTCTTGTTTGTTGTATATAGGTTGCATATTTGCTTTACTATTTCCTTAGTATTATTTTTTTTCACATAAATATTTCATAAAACATACAAGTTGAGATTTTAGGCCAGACCAGGTTAAATTGTCTACCTCTGTTTGTCATCACTCAGTCAGGGTGGTTAGGAAAAGCTTTAAAGCAAAAGGCTGCCTAATAACACACTCAAACCCATTCTACAACCCATAACTCTCTGTCTCACCTTTATTTCTTAAGATAAATAGTAAATGAGTTTCTAGGTGGAGGTTCGCACTCCACAGAGAAGCAAATACATATTCAATCTTTTTTTTTTAAATGATCAAATTCCCATATGTAACCAGATTTTTATGCATAATGTGTTATATCTTGAACCTTGACTGATAATGTACATTTGAATGTATATACCTGCGAGTAAAATTTTCTCAACTAATATGGAGAGTGGAGAAACAAACAAGCAAGGGGGAAGAATGTGTTAATAACTTCTACCATTCGTCGAATTTAGTTTCCTAACAGGCAACTGATATGTGTATTAATATTCATGATAGTGCTTTTCAAATAGCTTCAGTCTATGTGCCAAGGCTATTAATGTTTACATAAACAGCTAAATGCAAACTATGAACTTTATTCCATTTGCTTTTCTCTTTAAAATCTTTCTGAGATAAGAGAGAAAGAAAATCTTCATCTCAATGCATATTCAATTTAATATTTACAACGATTTAATAGGAAAAAAATACTTTTCAGTTGATGAAAGTCAAATGCATACCCTTTACTCCCATACATCCTGAAAAACAAAAAAGTTTCTCAACTGTTGAATGAAAGCCATATGTTGCATGGAGTTTGACACAAGCTATGTAGTTGACACAACAAACTGCTAATAAGGGACAGTGTGTTCTGGTCAGAGAGGACCAAAAGAGTTGAGGAACTGGATGGAGCTAAATATTGGACAATGATAGTATTTTGCTCATCTGTCCAGTTGGGACAGGGGGGTCCCTGCCCCCAGCACCGAACAGATATTTTCAATTCCAAAACTTGAGAGGTATGAAGAAATCCTCTGGAAAAACTGCAAATTAGTTTATAGTTTGCATGATTTGTTCATCTTGCACCAAACCAAACAGTGGATGAGTTCAGGATAGACAGAATATTACAGTTTTCATCAGATGAATGCCCAACCACTTCCCCTAAAGGCCAAGTCACTGCAGAGCAGTAAGCACATTTCAAAATCACATTGTCCAGAAAAGTTGACAGAGATGACAAACACCCACACAAAACTATAAAATACAGTTGAAAAGACGGTAAAAACTCTGGACAGACACTAGCTCCAGCATGCTTTGTACAAATTATCTACAATAAATCTACAAATATGACAGGACAGGAAAATGTCAGTATTCTTTGTAGCTCAATTTTAAAAGTAGCAGTCAATGTAAAACTTTCTCCCTATGATTTAAGCAAAATAAATGCAGACGACTTACTTTATCAAGAATTGTTTTAATTTTATTAGTTTCTTTCATTTTGTCTTTTCTTTCTTCTAATGATACAGATTAGCAGTATTGCTGTTTTTGAAACAATTTTCAGAGCTTCTGCAAGTATAAGTCTTTTGTTCAATAAACAATAGAATGTGAATAAGAACTTAAGTTGGCATTGTCAGGGGTAAATAAAGGTCCAGTTTTACCATATAATAGTAAATAATTATCCATTGGTAAATAATTGCCATTATTTACCAATGGAAACAACTATCCAGTTATCATAGCAACATGAAAAGTTCCTCGCTCGGATTATGGCCAACTGACTTATTAAGAGAGGGGTAAAATTGACTTACATCACCTTATAATGTAATTTTCTCATCTGCAATAACAGGAGTATTGCCTTGATTATTTCATGTATGTTTGAGAAATCCCCGAAGCCATTCAGCACGTCCTAGCTTGACTCTGGATGAGTGTGGTAGATGTCACGGTCAGACAACAGGGAAGTAATGGAGGTGTCCTATCAGCTGTTAGTGCCCAAAACAACAAAAAGTAATAATAATATTAAAAAAAATGTTGCAAAACGCACACAGGGTTTACTCAAACTCTCTTAGGATGGCAGGAGAATTAAGTGATGTTTGGTAAATACAGCGTTTTTATAATTACTCAAGGTAACATAGTAACTCTATTGTGCTAAGTGGCACTGTCTGGAAAATACACAATACTTCCACTATAAATCGAAACTTCGTTTTTTGCTGCCGTAGCATTTCTCTTTCAAATGCAACCCTATTCTAAAGTACATCCTCATCAAAGCACGAGCAACAAATGCCACAAATTCCTGCACAAGAAAAAACTGGAGCCAAAGTAGATACGAGCAATACCATAAATCCAAGTTTTATCTTGAATTTTCTTTCTGGACAAATGGAACGATTCTTCTTTCTGAAGATTCATTTTCCTGGACTGAATGTATGCACTCAGCCATTTAGTCCCCAAACTCACTGCCTGCGAGCATCCTTCAGGCTACCAAATGGGAGTGTGTGCACACACACACATGAAAGGGAAAACCAACACCTACATACACAACAACCAAAAGAGCTGAAAGCTGCAAAAGCAGAAGCAAAAATTGCACTGGAGCACTTTAAGGGCTTTATGCAGTTAAAGATAATTTCATTACTTATTCAATTAAATCAGTGATAAAAGAAAAAACAGGGAGAGAAATGTGAAATAATGTGTGTTTCTAAATGTACCACCATATTTTAGGATAATGAATAGTATAGGTTTATTGATAAGGACACAACTGAAAATACGGGACATGGCATCTGTGGAAATTTTGAAAAAAATCACTTGATTTTTGAGCACAGATAGGCGTAACGACAAATAATTTTCCATTAGTAACTCATGTGAACCATGAACCATGAGAATGACTTCATCATTTACTCCCAAAGAATAAATAAATCCTAAAATGTGTAAAATTCTTCTCACCATAACAACCTAAATATTTGTGCAAACATTAAAACTTTTGCAAGTCAGTGATTGTGTTGGAATTTTTAATCAGCCAACTTTCTATCCACCAGCAAACTGTAGGAGTGGTCTTCAGATTGCCTCCTTTGTTAAATAAACTACCCATTTAAAAATGCAAATGCTAACAGCGACATATATAGATATAGCTGTGTTTAGGGCTCCAGTGTCTTCAGTTTTGACCTGGTTGGACTGCACACAGCTCCACTGCTTCCACTCGGCCCCACTATAAAAGATTAAAATTATCTCTGTGCAAATGGCAATGCTGTGGGGTGTCTGAGTCGTTTAAGTGTCAGGGGACATCGATAGTTTGGCACTGACAGCTTGTGTGATATTGAGAGGTCAGAGCGACTGAGACAGCAAGCAAGTAACTGGGAGGGGAAAGAGGACAGTAGGAAAGGCGGGTGGAGAGAGAGAGAAGCCACCAAGACAACATGTGGATTTGTATGT
Organism: Poeciliopsis paucimaculata; assembly: GCA_903067055.1. Lineage (NCBI taxonomy): Eukaryota > Metazoa > Chordata > Actinopteri > Cyprinodontiformes > Poeciliidae > Poeciliopsis > Poeciliopsis paucimaculata. Next base: position 19,223 of record CAEGAD010065388.1, read on the forward strand.
GTGCAAGCAGAAGAGAAATTAAGAAATGACGTGATAAGGAGAGCCAAAGAGTCTTAAATCTGATTAACCCCAGAAACAATGTTTCTATAGTCATCATAAACAGCACTTCCTAATTTTCTGCCTCTTAACCCACAATGTTATAAAAGGGGCTGCTACAGGAGGCTTATCCTCCACTTAAAAATGAGCATATTGTATTATAAGCAGTATTGGTGGCTTGTTACGTAACATCATATATTGTCATTACAATTAAAATATTCAAATCAGTGAGAAACTTGCAGAGTAAACTGACGCAACACAACTGACAAACCAATGAAGTGAGAATATGCATGAGTCTAAGGTTTGCTGGTTATGGATTTCAAAAATGACTTACTTGCAGAAAAAAAATGTATTCTTTCTTTTTTTTCTATATAGCTTTTGCCTGCTGTATATCGAGCTGTCGAAAGAATGTGAATTTAAATCAATGTACTGATACAACAATGTGATATCAATGTAAGTGGCAAAAGAATGATTATACAATCTCTCAAGCTGTGACCAGTTTGAGTCATTGTGCAAACATTTATTGTTAGCATTTGGTGTGAAACTTATTTATTTCTGCTTTGAGTTGACATTAAAATAATACAATTCTTGGTTTAATAGGGGTCTTAAACAAGTAATCTGTAAACACAGACAAGTAAAGATGCATTAGGTTACTTATTACTACACATGGGCCAGCATAAAGCTCTCACAATATGATAACCTTAACCTGAGCTGCTGATTGACATAAGGCCGGATTCAAAAGTAGAATGGGAAAAAATTGCCACCACTGATTGGTCGGTTCCTGTCAAACCTATAGAATGATTGACAGGTGGCGTCATGTCATGATATTATGCCAGCCCTCTGCCAGTCAGTCATTGTGATGAATAATTAATGCATTATTAAGACCAAACTGTCCAACATTTTATTAATTTCTCAGTCAGCCAATTTTTCAAATATTATTTTATTTAAAAGTAATTAAATAAATGGACAAGAATTCAGCAACTAATTTAAAAAAAAAAATTAAAATATTGTCAGGGACGCTGTTCTGTAATATTGGAGTATACAATGAGAGTTATTTTATTCATTTTTAAATTAAGAAATCAGACAATAAATTCAGATTTTAAATCTACACTATTTTTGTGTAAATAGCAGAAATAGAATTAAGTATTATCTTGACATCTAAATTAAACATGACAAAATTAACATGGTCTAATTGTTGGCTAGCATTTCTATTTAGGCACATTTGTCAGTCAGAGAACAAGGAACAAACAACAAAGTTCATCAAGGGTATCTTTACATCTGATGGTTGCCAGGCTAATTTTCCAGAACCTTTTAACAGTCTTTTTAAAAGACTGTTTTAGTCTCCAGCTACTCTTGAGGAAAATGTTTGACGGCTCTTTAGCCAAGAAACGCTCTGCTCCTTTAACCACTTTGTGTCTAATGGGACAGGTAACACTCAGTGGGTTTTTAATAGCTTTTACTGTGCTGGAGCCTCTCTTGACCAAAAGACAAGAGAGACTGTAAAATTACTGAGTGGAACAAAAAGCCAGCACGCTAAAAGACATTAAAATTATTTCTGGTCTCTTAAAGCTTTTAATTATGTTAGTCATACAAGCCATAACTTCTCATGCTTCTAGTAATGGGTAAACTATGAGACATCTGTGAGACAGAAGCAGACAACTGCATGGGTATTTTTCTGTACTTGTAGTTCTTTCTTCTGGTTCCCTTGCAGTTCGGTGACAGCAAATTCTCATGAGACATGCCTCACTTGGACATAAACGCTAAAGGGGTTTGATAATTGGATCACATGGGGACTAAAGCACTGCCACCAGATCCATTACAGGGAGTCTCAGAGGCAAAAGAAACTAACAGGATTTAATAAAAATATTCCCCCTTTCTGTTTTTTTTTTAAAAACCATAGTCTCTCCTTTCCTTTTCCCCTGCAAAGTGCATCTTCGCATCTTGGGATAGAGAGCTCCTTTGACACCTACCACACAGGTTATTACTTTTACAATCACAGGCAACCAGACCTCTAGGGAGTTCATTAGCACCTAGGAGAGCTGTTGACCTCTTCAGCCAACCCAGAAAGACATTAAACTTTCAAACTGAATGGCATCAAGTGCTAATAATCCATCAACAACTGATGAGCAAGTTTGAGAACTTCAGTCAATTAAGTGGCAGAGTGAGTAATTTCTGTGGACCCTAATTGGTGCCAAAGCCTGTGGACTGTGATGGGATAGTGTCTTCTATCACTCAGGAAAATCAATGCTCAAAAGAAAAAAACACAGCCACAATTCTCCTTAGTTGGTTGAGAGAAACTCCTTAAAAAAAATTTTGAGTTGTTGAAGAGAAATTTTAGTTTTCTCACAAAACTTCTCTTTTCTTGTTTACTGAGAATTTTAAGCTTAAGGCTTGAGCAGAAAAACTTTTTCACTCTTGGACTTTTTTTTATTTTCTATGTCCCTCTGCAAAATTCTTTTAGCCTTTTTTTTAAATTTTTTTTTAACACTGTGCTGCAGACCACCGGTCCTCGTTTTTGGCACTGCAGAAAAGATGCTTAGGGATATAAAACTGATGATTCTCTGATAAATAAGAAAGAAATCACATTGTGACGGAGGAATAAGCAGCAGAGGCTATACACATTACTTTTTTATTAAAAATCTCAGTGCTCTGAAGGCTCGGAGCCCATATTAGCTGAATTTGTTTAATTATGCTTGGCTTTCAAATTCTTTGGCTAGAATAGAGTCAAGCTATTTTATTTCCAATGTAATAATGACTGTGTTTCACAGAAGCACACGCTGCCACAGCTGCAAGTACTTTCTGAACAAAGTTCTTTCCTGTTTCCTGCAGTTAGAGGGCTTCTGCACCTGTGGACATGCATGCTCGTATGTGATGAATATCTATCGCAAGACATTCACAAACGCTGTTCAATATGGGCAATCAGACAAAGGTGACTTGACAAAGACTGGAGTTGAAGGAGGCACAGTGGACCAATTTTCAAGAACTCCATTACCACACAATGTAGAATACATGGGGAGCAAGAGGAGCAGAAAGACAGATGTCAGGAAAATGGCAAATAGGCAAGCCCAAATCAACGGTTTAGGCTTAGCAATTATGATTCCATTTTGAAGCACATCAGATACTGCGTCTTCTGAAAAAGCAATTTCAACATGGATTAAAAATAAGATGTTGCATGCATTATTTTTTTATGTTTGATACACCTATGGCAAAACATAATTCCAGAATTTAATAAAATTAAGCCTGTGTACATAAACAAGATTTTTATTAACTATTTGGATTCAAAAATACATCATCATAATTTGTGTGTGTTTGTATTTTGCTTTTCACTTATTTGTCTCTTAAGGGTGTTGTATATATTGTTCATGTTATTTATCTAATTTTACGTTTTGTGAATATTGTGAAGCATGCTGGTCAGAAGATAATCTTAAATGTTCAAATCGACATCGTCCTCCTGTCACATTTTCTTTTCTTGTTTTTTGGACTAAAGAAGGACAAATGACTAGCTACTCTTGAAAAAATACAATAAAATAAATGTCATGGACATCCAAGGTTTACACACTCAAACCTTAAGCTTCATGGCAATTTAGTTGAATAACACAACTGTTTCTGCAAAGAAAACATTTTTTTCTCTAATATTTGGAGATACAAATCATATCAATTTGTATCTGTAATAACACTCTTAGGGATTTAAATAGTATTCAGAACATTTCGATCTTGTCCCTTTTTTCATACATTCTATAAACTGATGTGCTTAGATGTTTGGTTTCAAAACAGTGCCTTATTTACCACACAAAGAAAAATCCCCTGCCTTGCTCGGTCCTGTTGCCAAGTAGGAAGTAACAAGAAATTTAGTTGTCATTTCACATATAAGAATACATACTGAAGCAAAATATGTATTTATTAAGTAACATCTTTCAAGTTGGGATGTGAGCAGCACCAGCCACATTTCTTCTTCAGTATTATGACTTGCTGAAAAAGTTTGTCTCCTTGGTTACCATGTGATGGTCTACTTCTACTTCTACTGAGACATCTTTGAGTCCAGCTGGATTCAAAGTGTTGTTATGCAGCTGGTCAGAAACACAGCCTGGTACAAACATTAGAGGGTGGTGTCATTGTCATTGTTCTTTAAGTTGTACTCCGCTAATGGTTCTGTTTACCAGCTTCCACCTTTCTAGCACACAGCACTCAGTGAGTGCTCCTCAGCTGTTTCCCAGGCAGCTATTCCTAAATATCAAGCCATCTAAGAAGTTTTTATATTAGCCCTATCTCCATCCATAACCATGTATTTTATGAAAGGGAATCAACTATTTTTTTTGATATGTTTATTTATTAACATCTTTATTCACATATTTATTGCCATCAAATCATGGTTGTAGAGACATATTTATGTCAAGTTAATATGTCTCATGGACACGAACTAGAACCTATCTCACAAGGTTGTTGCTCTACAGAGGTTAGAAAATTACTAGCAAACAATTGTACAAAATAATACAGACATTTTTTGGATTTTAAATTGATTTTGCAAAAACCAAAAGAAAAATCGGTGCTGATTTATGCTCACTGGAAGCTTGTCCATCCCTCAAATCGTGACTTTAAAGAGCAGACGCATTTTTTTTTGTCACTCCTTTTATTTGTCCTTTTGTTGGCAGAATGCTGAGAAAAGAGTTGCACTTCTGCTCAGCATCCACCTTTTAATGATATCCTGTGCAAAGATCTCCTCAGTGATGTGGAGAAAGTTTGGTTCTGCGTGGGCGAATCCTCTTTTCTTGACAAGAAAAGAATCCTGTCCAGTGTTTAATACATGGGCATTGATAGCAAACACTCAAAGTTCTAGTATAATTTGATTAAAATTAAACAAAGATAAAACACTAGAGCTTAGCATTTTCATAGTTGTATAGCCCTGCTGCCCATTAAATAGCACAGTGAACTTGTTCTAGGCAATTTAATGCCACTATATCTTTTTATAAATATATTCTGCTCCTATTTGGTGCTACCTTAATTGGCTAGAGCCAGAATCCCACTGAGGAAAAAGGTAACCTGTGAGGCAGCACTACCTCCTATTGCTGTCTGAATTGTGACTAAAAATGTGTCGTAGTGTAACAACAATCATCATGCAGCAGTTTGATCCGCTTGGTTTTGGAAAGTGGACGCTCTGGACCTACAGTATGTGAGGATATTTCAACAGCTTTTGGGGAAGCATGTATTAATTGTCACTTTACAGATGTCATAATGCTAAGCTGCACTCTCTCAAAATCAAAACTTTCCCCAACTTTCTTATGTACAGACAAGGACTCAATTTGAAAGAAAGAAATGTGATTCATCATAAAGTAAAGGGGGATGAAGGGAGTGTCAATTCTGCATCAACACAGTCTGCTCTACCCCACTGACTCTATACTAATAGTTAAAATGGATCAAAACTGTTTGCAGGTGTTCTCTAATCAAAACCAAAAATGGTTTTTGTTTTCAGAAACATTAAAAGATTCCTTCTGTTTTTGCTGTTTTTCCAGTGTAAATATGAAAAAAAAAAATACAATACCAGAAGAAATATGTGAGGAGGCATGATTGTTCCTAAAAAGGTTTGGTAGAAAATGGACCCAAAGAGTGGCAAAATGCAAGATATTGTGACACACAGAACATCACTTGGAAAAATGCCTTAAGAACATGTGGATAAGCATTAGGGTTCATGCACAACACAGAGTAGATCAGCTGTGAAAAGTACAAGCTAACACCCTGACACAGTTGTTTTCACACTTTGACAGACAAGTGAAAGACAGTGAAGAGCTGGACCTGCTGCCCCAGCCCAGCAGACTTTCACTCAGCACCATGGTCTAGTGAAATCTGTGGTGAAGAAAAGCAACACTATCAAGGCCACATGCCCAGATGAGTTGCTAGGATGGACAATAAAATCTTGTGCTGACCAATTCAAAGGAATATTTTTATTTTTAACCTCTCACTACAGGTTGCTGTCTCTATTATGTATGAAGAGAAAAAGCCAGATGTCACCTGTGACAACAGCCCTGTTTGGTTGACCCCACTATCGTTTTGAAATGCCCCAAGAGAATGAATGAAAGGACATTACCCCCTTTCATTTGGATTATAATTAGTTTTGCACACATTACTGTGTGAAAAACTTCACACAGTAATGTGTGCCCTGCTTTAATTACCAGCAGGGCACAACTAGTAAGACAAGGCAAATGTCTAAACCTAAACAGATGTGCTCTGCATTAACCCAGGACCTGAAAACCTCACACTTTATGAGAAATGTGCAGTCTCTTCTTCTTGAGGATGTTCAGGAGGGCAAAAATTCCATCCAGGCATCATTGAAAGTTTCCATGTCTGTGTAGGATTTTGTGGTATACCAGCAGCCGCAACATAAGGCGGGAAGAACTTGGCTGAGGTGCTGAAAAACAGCCCAAAAAACTTTGGAAGACAACTCCCAAAACTTGACTCAGTGTGTGTTGATCAATGTCTGAAGAAGCCCAGCAGTGCTCCCACTCAGGGAACAGACAGTTGGTCCCCCGCATTCATGACAGAGATTTAGATGTATAAGAAATCAAACATCCACACTCACAAATTCTTCCTCGGAGCCACGACCTCCATCAATCCCACTGCACTCTGCCACACATATTGAAACAAACTTCACTTTTCACTTACTATATCTCCTCTATTTCTTATTACTTCAACTTATATTTATTGACTTTTTTTTTTACATGGTAGAGTGGATCCTACCATTTTTTACAGGACAAAATTAGAAAGACAATAAATTAATTGTAATACGTATTTTTACTTTTTTTTTTTTTATTTGTTGTATCACTTGAGCTCTTACGGGTTGACTTAAATTCAGTGATAGATGTTTTTTTTTTTTTTTTTTTTTTTTTATGTTACATATCTGTTTAAATAAAATATATCATGATGAGTATTTGACTTTGTCACCTTTACCTACTGACTTTGTCTCAAAATAAAAGAAATGTAAAAAAAAGGAGAGATGACTAAAACACTAAAGACTTTTTTTTTTTTTTTGCTGAACTAGTGCACTCAGCTGCAAATTTTGCTTTAAAAACACACTGATGGAAGTTTGCATAAAACTAAGCTAGTATGTACATATTACATTGATGACTTATTCTTCCACCAAGGCACAACCAGTTTATGTCTAAATTAAATTTGGAAACAAAATGAATTCTTTTAAACCTTCCTGGATATGAAGGTTTGGATATTGTATGAAAACCTGGAAAATTGATAATCTTCTGACATGTTTGGTTGAGATACTAAAACACTTTTTAAGCATTTTTGAATACATTCATAATTTGATTTCAAGCTTACAAAGTTAAACACAGTGATTAATTGTAATTAATCACAGCACTAAAGTGTGATTAATCTGATAACAACATTTAATTGATTAATAGCACTAAAATAAGTATATTTTAACACTCTGAGATGACATTCAAACTTTTATTACCAACAAATATAGAAAAACTTCTTACCATGACAATTGAAAGAATTCATGTCAGATCAAAGACAATAAATCTTGGTGTATTGTGTATGCGGTAACTTTATCAAGGCCTGAAACTGGATTTTGCTTACCTGTGACTGTCCTTTGTTAAGCAAGATACCTTGCCATTGTTCCCTTTAGAGAACAATTCTATTATCTTGGCATTGGGTTGATTTTTTTTTTTTTTTCTTTTAAAGCTTAGAACACATTTATCTAATATGTTAACATTCCCAGGTTCTGTTTTCCCAGGTTAATAGAGTCTGGGGAAATGTCTAAAAAAAGAAGAACTTATGAGAGGTGAAAATTATTTTGAAAATGTACTTTTAATTTGACAAATGAGCCTCAATGGAACTCACATTCTGATTTACTCAAAATGACTGTATATGACCCTATTCAATTCCTAAAGAAGCTAAGGTTAAAAAAATCATAAAGCAGATGTCCGGTAAATGTATCAGTGAGAAAATAAAAGCAATACAGACATTACCTTGCTAGTTTTTAAATGCTTTTATAAAAAGAAGTGAAACAATGGCCTCTTTTTGCTTGATCACTCACCACCTTCTCCTTGTTTTTTCTGATCTCTCCCTCATGTCGACGCAACAACCCAGCATACTGTATAAGTGATTCCACTTTGAACCTCAGTCACGTTGCACAAAATAGCTGGATCTTTTTTGACAGTTTATTAGCCCATGTTTGTGAAGCCCTATTAGTTTCACATTCATAAGGGGTGTACTTTTAAAGAGGAATTGAGTATTATATCACAATTTACTTGATTAAAAGCTCATTTTTCCCCCAAAAAACATCAAGTAGATTTCACTGGAGGAGATGATAAATTCTACTTTCTGTAATGTTTGTGACACATACTTGTGTATGTCATGCAAGTCACATTTTTCTTTTTTTCTTTTTTTCTTTTTTTTATTCCTCAGTGCTAAAATTACAATCACCGTTAGCAGACAGAACCCTTTTAATGTAATCTGCACAGAATAAGCAACTCCAGTCTTTAGAAAAATAATATATTGCCTTTAGCACTGACTAAAATTAACATAACTATACATAAATATGGGTGAACTTTGCCCTAAACGCTTACATAAATCTTAAATCAATATTAGGGTCAACTGCATTAACACCAATAGACTATTGGCTCCATATAGCTGTTTTAGCAGCAGATGAAAGCTTTCATCTAGTTTCAGAAATAGGATGTGCAAACCCAAAATTTGCATTCATTTGGCATGTGCAAATAACTTTTTGAATTTGTCCATTTCTGTAGAGTCCACTTGATTTATCAGAGTGAGACACGCATCCTGATGAGTGGGCATTGTTAACTGCTACTCGTACAGGTGCTGCTACTTGACATCATTCCATCAAGTCCTTTTTTTTATCCTTGACTGCAGGGTTTACAGCACGATTGCTGCAGTGAGTTTTGCTTTTGAGTCAACTCAAGCAAAAAAGGCATTGCAATGCCTAAAACTCATCCTCTTATGACAACGGTCACATCCCGAATGGACACTCACTATCTAGGGAATGGCTAATACTGACAGGGAACCCCTTAAAAATTTAGCAGGTCAACCCTGGACAAGCTACTTCAGGATGGCAAGAGATTCACTTAGGACCAAAAGCACCAGCAAATGTCAAGGTGAATCATCTTTCAAACATAAATAAAACATAGGAAAGCATTGCCTGAAAACCCTCAGTAGTCTTCCCTGTCTGATTCAGTATGTCTGCAAAATGCCCCACTGTAGTATGTCTGACCAAAGTCACTGTAAATGAATAACAAAGAACTGAAAAAGATAGTAATGGATATGTGTTTTAACGTAACAGAAGCAAAAGACAAAATATATGAAGATCCTGAGGTAAAAGCATCTTTCGAAAATTCTGTTGACTGTGCATTATACCACCCTTTCAACAAATTATGGACAGTAATGCCCTCATAATATCCAAAGGACTTTGTTTTATAAGAATAGAATCCTGCCTACCGTATTTTCATCAACAGCACAATAGTCCATCAGCCACTAAATGAATGAATGTAATTTACTTCCTCCTTTTCTCATTACCCTTTTTATTTTCCTCACACTGTCTGCCAGTTTCCATTATGTTATTCATTGATGCATACTTTAAACAGCTTACAAACACCTGGGGTTGGGATGTTGGAAAAAATGGAGAGCAGACTTGTTCTATGGATGACTTTTTTTTTTTTTTTTTTTGCTTTAGTGGGGATATTTTCCCGGATTTGATCAAATATGTAATTTTCCAGATGTAAAATGGTACAAAGTGAAATTACAATGCAGAGTTTCCTGCAAATTATATTTCATGATAGATTCGATGTGTAAATAGCTATAGTTGAGTTGGCACAGTTATGGTACTTCAGGTAAATGTGTTGTTTATGATAACAATATAGAACTTATATAACAGTGTATAACAATAAACAACAAAATGATGGAGGAGCAATATCCAGTATTTTTTTTTCTTTGGAAAGTTTATTCCAAAGAGAGGTCTGTACATCTCAGGGAGAAATTTTATCAATTTTAAATCAGTCGGAAGACCTAATTTATGGAAGCCCGTTTCCGCCACTCTGTTAAAAAAAAATAATAAAATAAAATAAAATAAAATCTCATTATAATGAGATATTATCTCATTATTTTGAGATATTATCTCATTATAATGAGAACTTTTTTTTTTTTTTTTTTTTTTTTTACAGATTGGCGGAAATGGGCTTCCATACTAATTAATATTTGTAACTTTAACTTGGACCTATTTGTTTTGTCAAGGCTTAGACCAACCAAAACTCCCTGGTCTAAATGTTTGGACCTTAATATCTTAAACAAACAAGATGGTAAACAAAGCAAAAGTGCCAGAAACTATAAACTGAAATTCAAAGACGGGTTAATTTTATTTAACATTTTTAAGCTAATTTAATCATTAAAAAAAAATAAAAAAAAATTTAATTAAAGCAGAACTTTGACAGAGTACACTGTGGGAGAGCTGCTCATTACACAGAGAAGCTGCATTGTTGATAGACTACCACAGAGGCAGATGAGGAATGCAATTTAATCTGTATAACAAAAACAAGAATGTCATTATTAACAATAATTAAAAATGGTATAATTCACTTTGAAAGTTTCTGTACTTACATGTACTTATTTGTGCAAATAAGAGTAAATTGCCACACAGCTCAGTTTGGAAAGCACAGGACAAATTTGTGAAGAAATCTGTACTGCTTAACCTGGGATGAGAGCAACATATTTTTGTTGTCATGCAACTGGTTAGTCTTGCTAGTCCAAATGGAGCGAGGTCAATCTCATTCAATATCGATTTTTGACCAATACAAAATTAATTATAAAATTCACAAATAATAAACGTGTGACAGAAAGATCAATTCTCCTATCATGTGAAAATGGAAACTATTAGAGGAGGAATAAAAGCCAAACACCACTCTGACCTGTTTGCTTTTCTCCCATCCTCAAAGAAGCAGGAATGTAGTTAGAAACAGCTTCTGAAATCTTCCTCAGTATTTCCAGATGATTTTCTTTCAACTGTTTCAAAAATGGTCTGTTTGAAAAAAGGCTGAACTCTAACATTACCATAAAAAACAATTAGACTATTTTCTTCACAAAAAAAAAAAAGTAAGCTCAACAGCAATAATATTGCTCTGTTTGCAAAAATAACCATGTGCAACTTCTCCAGGCATTTTGCATAATTGTCCATCAGTCTGTAAAATTCAGCCATCAAGGATTTATTATCACTTCTAAAATCGCACTTCGGTCGGCTGCAAGTTGTTAAAGGATTGTGGTCTACCTCGTTTAAATCTTCCTTACAGTGCAAAGCAATTTACATCAGTGTATTCATCTGACAATCTTCCGGTTTGTTTGTAGCCGTTAAAATTGGTAAATAAGCAGATATGTTTGAGCAAAGAAAAAATCTGCTTGATGTGTTTCCTCGATGCATGCGCAAAGTCATAAAAATGAATGAAAATGCATTTGAAAGTCAAGCTGTCAAAATTATTTGCAATTTGATATGAGCTCTGTGATTATGATTCCAATAAGCTTATCTGTGTGGCGGGATTTTGGAGCTCCATCTGAAACAGAAGCGTATCAAAGAGCAACATCATGGAGCATACTGCAGCGTTTGCATCGATACCTATCAATATTAGACATAAACAGAAATGAAGAGTCTGCCCAGGACAGAAATGATACATGTTTACGACAAAAATGCAGACGTTATAAAGTCTCTAAGTATGAAATATAGCTGTTAGGAAGAATGTGGGAATGCATAAACATATCTTGGATGTCTTTGCAGATGATAGTATATGACCCAGTCATGGCCTAACCTCCCAGAGTACTAATTTAGCCTTTTTTTCACTCAGCCTTAAGTAATGAATAGCATTTATCATTGCAAAGAAGTGTCAGGTGCATACATGAGAAAAGAACAGCAGGGAGAAGGCAAAAGAAACTGGAAGGATAACTAATTGTACTTCTCCACTGCAGTGACAGATTGGACGGATGAAATTCACTACCTTAATCATCACAGTCAATAAGTTCTCCATAATTATACCCTCATGATATTTTTTTATTTATTTTTTTTTAATAATGCCTTAAAATGGACATGTGGCAACTGGAACAACAAAGGCAGATGGGTAATATTTTTTCTTCTTCTGGACATGAGTCACAGGTTTTATCAGCAAAGCAGCGCTAATACAGCTTGGTTAAGATTTGGAGGATCAAGGTTCTGAGCATCCACTGTCATAGTCGCTGCATGTTGACTATACATCTGATGCTGCTACTTCCTTCCCACCCTCCTGTGATCGCAAAGACTTGATGCTGCTGCGCTGCATTGTGTATCTGCAGCTTCAGATTGGATTTCCCTACAAGATTGCTTGGGATAGAAGCCATCTTACTGTTTAACACTTCAAAAGAAAACACGAGAAATGAGAAGGAAGCAAGAGAGCAATAAAGTTTGAGAAAAAAAAAAAGAAAATGATAGACATCTCGAGAAAGGGCGCATAAAAATTTAGAAGGAGGAAGACTGGAGCTGCAAAGAAACAAAGGAGGGAAGTAGGTGAGGAAATATGAACGAAATCTAAAGAGACGAGAGAGATAGTGGGTGAATGTAAGAACTTGCTTTTGCAACAGCTAAACCGCCAAGAGCTATTTTCATACTGAAATAAATTGTTGATAGATAGATAGATAGATAGATAGATAGATAGATAGATAGATAGATAGATAGATAGATAGATAGATAGATAGATAGATAACAGGATGAACTAACTCACACCCATACATGGACACAGACACATAAGATGTAAGTGAATCAGTAAAGCAACTGTGAAAACAATGCATTTGTAGGAATTAAATGATGATACATCAGTTTTCATGTCATTGCATTAATGAATTTGGACTGTTTTAAAACTAACCTGTGCCATGCTTTTGTTGAGAAACATAATCCACCCAATGGTTTAATTTTTGTGGGGTTATTCTTCTTGCTGACATTTACTTTTTTGTCAGAAAGCACTGCTACGTTATGTCACAACCAACAACAAACACAAGTTGAAGATTATGGTAAAAATACACACCCTATCTAAATTATGACAACTCTCCTAATTTTACAACTGAAACAGGGACATCCAGTGAATGGAAAGGTCCAGCTGTGCCCCATTTTTACTTGCCTCAGGTTTGGATTTGTTTTGACTCAGAAACTCCAAAGCAAGCAGAACATTTTTTTTTTTTTTTTTGGCATTGACCTCTGCACACTAATATTGTTCACAGACAAAAACAGATGCCATAGTCTTATTAATTTTTTGAGCTATACGGACTTACAGTGTTGGAAGAGGGCTTTCATTACCTACTGATAACTTGGAGGTGAACTATGTATTATCATTACAGCTAGGTAGTAGCTGTAATGATACTACCTAGCTGTAAGAATCTAACAATCTTTTATTGTTAGATTCCAAAAGCAAACAATAAAAGAAATTTACCTTTTATTGTTTATAATGTAGGAAATTCACTTTGCTGCTAAATGTTGTGACTGAAGGATTGTTAAGTACATCTGTAGACAGGCAGATTTTTATTTTTTTTTCAAATTTTTCATTAAGCATTTGTTGTTTTTGTTTTTTTTTTGTTTTTGTTTTTTTTTTTGTTTTTTTAACAGATATACCAAACTATCAAGTGATGAAACTACAAAATAGCAAAGGAGGGCTTATGAAGGAAAATATACTTTTATTTATCTTCCGATATTGACAGCTTTAATGTGTAACTCTCAGCAGGAAAATATTAATATCTGTGAAATAAAGTTAGTTTCACATAATCATTCATACTTATGACTGACTAGCTAACTTTCCAGAGTTTGCAAACCAAATTTTTTTGTTAACCTGCTCTTCTAATCAGATGGTCTCTAGTTAATTGCTGTGAGGACTGAGGATGCACAGTCAATGACTAAATGACTAAATGAAGGCAGATGACTCACTGTGGTAATCCAAGAAGGAAAAAAAAGCCAAAAGAGAAGAAGAAGATTAAACAGATGGTCTTTGTGTAACAAAAATAATGCTAAGCATCATTAGATTATTCATTAACACATTGGGTTCTTGACAAATCTTTTGTTTCTTAAGACTCTAATTAGCTTGTGGTGCTCACAGTCTTATCGCCTTGGACACGTTTTGCTAGCCATTAAGTTGAGGGATTTGTTACAATCAGCAACTACCATGGCTAATGTTTCTAATGGCGCATTGAAAGGCACAAAACACTTGAGCACCAACAGCTTCACTCAAATAACTATTTTGGTTTTAAAAAGTCCAGATAAAAAAAAAGCCATATCTTTGCTTTTAGTCCTGGAAAATATAACTGTAAGAAGGTAACATTTATGTTTCTTCTCTTTTAAAGATCTGTTGTTTTTCAGACCCAAGACAACTCATTTAAAGTTGAAGTTCTCACATGGCCTCGTGAAAACTACATCAAGTCACTCAGGCAGTGCAAGGACAAACTACATCAAACTGTGAAAATTGCATCTGTCATTAAAAGATTAATTCTCAAATATCTCTCCACTACATATCAAGTCTGTGTGAAAAAGGGACAAATCATTTCTTAAACTTTGAGATTCAACACAAACTCTGCAGTACATGGTAAATATTTTCTTGTTCATTTGAATAAAATATTTGTTTAGATTTCTGGAAAAATGTTAGGATTTTGTGAAACTTATATTTTTACTCCAATTTTTTATACTGTAATAATCTCATGAAAAAAACAAAGCACCTCGTCTATCAGTCCTAGGTTTGTGATGGACATATTATGCTGTCTTTACCAGATCCTAATATTACCTTTAACAATCTTCACAAAGAATTCAAAAGTGAAAGATTTTGTGAAAAACAAAGTACACTTCAAAAACCCTACATACATAAAAATGAAAACATTTGAATTAAAAAGGTTTGGTTTAGTTTAGTTTTACGATAACTATACATAATCAAAAATTTCATATGCAGATTATGCCACTATTTCCCTAAAAACATGTTTTTAGTCAGCCTGCCTCTTGTTTTCTTTTCAGCTGCTCAGGTGCCACAGCAAGATCAAGTCCGGTCCTCTGAACTTTCACCCTATTGCATTAGTTATAAAGCACCTGTAAACTGTAAATTAAGTTTTTTATACACACAACCTTAACTTTTCTTTTCATATCTTACCATTTATATGACAAAACAAGGCAATTGTAGGAAAACATAAAACACGACATACACGGGTTAACAAATGCACAGAGTTGAAAGTGTGCAAAGGATAAAAAAAGTACCCATTAAAGCTTTTTGCTGAAGTCCTGTTACCTCTCCCCTAATAATATCTCTTCTATATTTTTATTTAGGATAGTTCTGAAAGGTGACATTATTTATTTAACGTGTTTATTTTGTGTTGTATGTACAATCCACAAGAGAACCCATACACACTAAGGTCAGAATTGTCTCTGACCTTAGTCAGAGTGAGCAAAACTGATTCTAATTGACAGAAAAAGTCAATTTTCCATCTTCCCCCTTACCTAAGAGTTCCTCATGAGATTTGGCTTGTTATATTCTGCTGATTACTAACGGGGGCTCATTAAGCCAGTCACTACCTACACCAAGATAACGAGCCACAGATATGTATTTGATTATAATATAATCAAATATTATATATATATATATATATATTCCTGGCCAGAATTTGAATAGATTCAGTTTTTCTAATTTACTGTTAAGAGCAAAGCTTAAACACTAAACTAGAAATCACCACCAGTGGGGCTATTGGGAACCATACCAAAGGCACGCTTAAGCAAATAAAACATTTTAAAATTGTGAAAATTCCAGTCTGTTCTTGGTTTAGTGAAGAACAGCATTTCATCTGGCTGTGAAAACTAAGACAGGATCTGCACAGCTTCTATCCAAAGCTACGAATAATGTTTTCAATCAACACACCTTAAGCTGGCCAAAGCTGGCAGTACAAGGGACTAGTTGGCCTGAACAGCTGTGCCTTGGCCAAAAACACAGCTTGACGCAAAGCAAGACATAGTTTATCATGGATAATATCTTGTGATTCTCATGCAGCTGCGGCTGCATTACATGGTAATTTATTAGTGTTGTCACACTAACAGAGCAGTGCCAAGCAGACACAGCTTAACACAGACATCAATAAAGTCATAAAAAAAAAAGATCTATGCACTTGTTTATCCGATGGTTGTAATTTTGAGAATATTGCAACATCATCATCAAGTGTGACATTATTTTGTATGACTTTAAAGCAGCACATTTACCAGAAGTAAGCTTGAGCAAAACTTTTCTCAAAGGAGATGGTTCAGATTAGAGGTGCTACAATATACTAACAATGCATATTGCTAAGACAGTGTCCAAAAAGCCATAGGTTTTTTTCTTACACCACCAAAAGTTAATTGCAGCTGAGATTAACTTTGAATTGAATTGAATTGCACTGTTAGCACTGTTGCCTTGCAGCAAGAAGGTCATGGGTTCGATTCCCGGCCCGGGGTCTTTCTGCACAGAGTTTGCATGTTCTCCCTGTGAGAGCACGAGTACTCTCCAGGTACTCTGGCTTCCTCCCACAGTCCAAAACCATGACTATAAGGTTAATTGGTCTCTCTAAATTCTCCTAGGTATGAGTGTGTGTGTGCATGGTTGTTTGTCCTGTCTGTCTCTGTGTTGCCCTGCGATAGACTGGCGCAGGACAAATCCTGTCCAGGGTGTACCCCACCTCTCGCCTGGAACGGTAGCTGGAGATAGGCACCAGCATTCCTCCTGACCCCACTAGGGGCAAGGGTGTTATGATTTGAACTGAGATACTAATTGAGTCAGATTTCTTGTTTATTAACATAAACCTAGCAACTGAATGTCTCATTTCTAAAATAAATTTTCTGTTTAAGTTAATTCGTTACATGCTAAAATAACATGGCATAATGGAACGAGGATGGTAAAAAAATTATTGAAATTTAGCAGTTTATTACTATTTTGTTTAAAATAGTTTTCTGAAAATTAATTCTTTCACTTTCACCAGAATCTACCTCTTGGAAACCTAAGACCTCCTTAATGGCTTCAAATGTGCCTTAAGAAATACATTTAATTAGAAAAATATCATTTTTTGCAGAGGACTAGCTAGTGCTGATCAGCAGTCCTAATGCAACAACAATGAAAATGCTAGCAGATCAATACAATATTGCTGCAGAACCCTTTTCAAGATGGCTATTTAAGATAGACATTGTCAAAGAAGGACCAATCCAATTATTAGCAGCTTTATGAGCCCTCGATTTTCTGTTTTCAAGTTAAACATTGTGTCAAAATTTGGCCTACGTGGCATAAATGTTTGTTGTTTGGGACCCGGACGCGTATGAAATTGAAAAGAAATAGTAATCTAAAGAGTATAAAGTGTTACTACAGGACATATGTATTTACCTTGTGTGATTATTTTATAGTAGAGCACAGAATGTTATTTTGATTCACTGTCAGGTTTTTACCCATAATATACTGGGATCTTATGGAGGGGAGTTTCTGTGAAAGTTTGCGATGTCTACTTACACCTCCTTTTTACTCTGTGTGCAGCCCAGTGGGGTTACACTGAGCCCATGTGCACTTTTACAAGTTTTTCTTTGTGTGGTTTTGGAAATTGATGGTCTGACGGGACAACCCCACCGCTTCCCCGCTGTCGCACTGTGACATTTTATTTTAAGACCACGGGAGGGTTAAGAAGACAGGTTTTAAATTAATGAAGCGATGTAGATGAACAATTACCTGAAGTGAACAAAGGAAAACCCATGACATCATTTCACCATTTTGTCCATCACCCTGCAGATTTCACAAGAATATACTCTGACAAGCCAGTTTATATACAACTTTTTAACTTAACCAGTAGCATGATCAGAATTTGGTATAAACAACATGGAAACATTGATCATCACTGGTCCAAGCTGGTTGTGTTAGTGCAACAGTACTGGGCCTACGTCAATTCTCCACAGACCATGGCTTTAACCTCTTCTTTAACCAGACAGATTTGTCTCCATTATCAGAGCTTGTGCCATTCTTTGCTATTTTTCGTCGCCACTGCATTGGTAATGCAAGCTGTGCTGAGGAATTTGATTGACAGCTGAGTGAATTCTTTGATTAGCTTATGATTTACGTAACCGCATGAGTGAAGGCTGGACCTTGCGAACTCCAAACAACATTTCAGCCACTGCAGTGGACTGATGGACATGGAGTCTGCTATCAAAGAGCTGCTCAGTGTGGAGACGTGTAGTATGAGGAGCACAGAGAGCACATGCATCAACTTTAAGAGCGAAATGACCATAATTTTGCAGCTGTGCAAGCAGCACATCTCTCTGAAAAATGCACACACAAATGAGAAACAGCTCTGGTCAGCACAGCAGGAGTTTCAGATCTTTACCGGCTGGTGAAAAACACCAGAACAACATTAACATTGATTTGCTGTGATATGCATATTTTCCTTTTTAGGGGTTATTCTTTTCATTAAAGTTCATGTGTGCATATTGGTGAATATATTTTGACTACATTGCTTATAGTGTCATTGGGGACGTTTTGGATGAAGAAGCTGTGGAGAGATGAAGAAGAGGAGTCTAGTTCTACTGAAGGATCGTAACCTTCAGAGTTTTTCTGAGTCAACAATGACTCTGGCATTTCTGTGGACGAAGAGTCCAACAGTGAAGGGCTGGAGCTGGACATCTGTCACCTCCAAAGCACTGAATGGTAATGAACAGATCTATGAACATAATAATTATTCATAGTTACTTTTGGTTTAATTCAAACAATCCAGTTAGTGAAATAAATGGTTCAAGTTCTGGTTGTGTTCCAACATGCTAATTGTGACCAAAAATTTCAGATAACTCAAATCTTTGTTGAAATTGCTCACAACTTCCTTGCTTCTGTGTACTCTGGCTGAGCTGTTTGTTAATCCCACCGGCAAAAATTGTTGCCAAACATTTTTCCTAACTTCTGTAAGATCTAAAATAATTGTTTTGACTTTTGGCAGCTAATTGAAGTTTTAAAATAAGATAATAGTGTGTCTACTCGAACCAATATCAATTTCATGTAGCTAGTGTGAAAGGTCACATGACCAGACATCTTTACTTCCTGCCTGTAACGCTGGAAGTAATCTGTACAACAGGAAGTCAGTAAAATATTTAAATAAACAAATATAAATAAAATATTTTGAACATATGTTCTTTGAAGTGTCTTCCACTGATATATAAATAAAATTGCATCCCTTCATTCATATTTTGAATGAAGGGATCCTTTCCAAAAAGTGTGTGGCCTATCCAGTGAATGAAAACTACACGATGGCGCCACGCCTGAAACTAGTTTAGGACAGGGGACAAGGTGTAGTGTCTGGTCTGGTGGAACAGGAAGAATTTCCTCTCAGATGCAGATTTCAGGCTAAATGTTCATGCTAACATTTTCACCTGACTTTGCCTCATTGATGAAATAACTAAATGAGGTCAAAGGTCACTCGGCACATTGAGACAATGACATCTGCAGGATGTGGCATTGAATTTTTATGTAGCTAAAATATTTCTGAACACTGTTGGACCATTCTTTGTTATAATAGATCATGTATGTCATGATTTTTCTTATTTTTTTAAATGTATAAAATGTTAGACTAAAAATGTTAGACTATGCAGTTTTCCACCAGCAACAATTATTGCAGAGTATAAAACCTACATTTTCAATAGCATAACCAACATAACATGTAATAATTCCTACATACAGTATCATGTGTTAGGGAGATCCAAGGATTGAAATGCATGTACTGATTTTGCAGGAAAAAATTTGGGATTAAACGGGTTAACTTACCCTTGTTATGTCACAAGATGCCGCCGTTGCCTGACCCAATTACTAAAGACGAAAACACTCTGCATTTATAATATTCTGCGAGAAATGTTTATTATTAAAAGTTTTTGTGTACACAGAATAAAAGCATGATAGCTCATTTGTTTAAATCATGTCAGCGGTTTTATTGTGTCAGGAACACTTTAAATCCAAGGGCTGCTATGTTGAAAACATAAAATAAAATAAACTGTCACAATACAGATAGATTTGTGATCTTGATCCTTAATCTTGATTATTTGACACATTAGGCTGTTCGACTTAAGGACAAAGTGAAACTTCAGAGTTTATCTCAGATATACATTAAAACCACAACCTTGAGGTTCTTGCCGAGAATCACTGCAACCACAGCTCCTGCAGGCTCGCAGCCCACCCACATTCCTGCCCATAATATAGCAACATAACCATAATACCCCAGTATGCAACAAAATATATAGTACTTTATGTACCCTAACCCTAAACTAACAATTGCATCCTTGGTTAATAAATATTATTTGAACAATCTTTGTACTAGTAAAACTCAACATTGATCTAAATCACGTCCTCACTTTGCTGCTTCAGATTCATGTAACCATACCTACTTTGCAGTCAGCGCTGTACATAACATTACTGAGCCAGCCTTGTTTTCAGCCCTCGGTGACTACTCTTGAGACTCCATTTTCCCGTCTGCACTTTTCAGAAACAATTTCACTTTAGCTGTCTAAATACACAGCTATCTATGCTGCCTGGAAGTGATTCAGACACTGCAGTTACAGTAATCATCTGTAGCATCAGCAAAAGATGCGATACCTGATACCTTACTTAAAGAAAGTGAACAAGCTAGTGAAAATGTCACTCCAACATCTAAAACTTTCTTGAGAATAATGATTTAAACATATAAGTAAGTTATGGTGAGAAACAGGAGTCCTTTGACCATATATAAAGGGAAAATTAAGGTTTCATATGTGTACATAAAGCTTTTGTGAAATGATTACTTTGTTGTTTAAAGATGTTACAAGAGTTCCTTCTTCCAGCCATATTCTATAGAAGTAATATTATTTAAATTTAACTAATGTAGTTATGACAAAACCTCATGAATCTTATGCTAAGTTTCTCACTTAGTTCTGATTCAAAGTTTTCTGTGTGGGAAAATACGGTATCGACCTCAGCACTTTGACATAAGTGGTCTTCAGAGAAACAACTTGGGGGAGAAAATTTCTCTGTGGTGGCTTGTTTTTGCAAAGTGCTCTGTAGCACTGATCTGTGTGTAAAAGTCTAAATAGTTTGTGTACAGGGCGTGTAGGGTCTGCAGAGACTTTCGGTGCCCTTTTTCTGACCGCAGACCTGAAGTCTAACATGAAGGGAAGGTCGGCCCAGCAGATCAGATTATTAGTTGCAGTCTAATCCTGTCTTGTTTTGTGGACGAGCCAAGCAATATAGTGATGGACAAACACAGGACAGACTGAATAATTGGAAGTAGAGTAGTGGGGCAGGGATTAAAGTCCCGGCCGGGCCTTTTTCCAAACAGTGTCTAACACTATTCCCACAGCAGGCAAATGAAACCCACATTTGACTTCATTTATTTATTAATTTTTGCCCGAATCCAAACCATTTCCAACTATTTTTATGGCAGTCTGAATGGCCCAATTATGATCTTTCCAACCCATGTGATTTGTGTCTGTTCTATGTGTGGTAATAAGTCAAATTAAAAAAAAAGTGTCCACAGTCTGAACATTTTATTCGATATTTACTTAAGTGATGTAAGCAACATAATTCTGCAGTAGAAGAATCCAGATAAATCTGGACGTAAACAATGGTGTTGTGATTCTGAAAAATTCAATATGCATCTTCCTCAGAGAGCTTACATCAAGGCAAGGGTCTAACGTAAGCCCCTGCCTTCATGTAAGGCAAGGCAGGGTTTTCAGTGTGTGGGGAGCTTTTGTGAAATAAGAAACATATAGGGTTTGGTGGTCGGTGTGAAAAGCTCACCTTGAAACCTGCAGTAGAGGTCAAGTAGTAGGTCATCTGGTATTCGGGAACTATTGGATTTTTGTCGTATTACAGCTACACATTACACTTTCCCCATTCATTTCGGATGTTATCTTTCTGAAATACCAACAAACCATTACCGATAACAACATATCTATCAATTATGTAACTACAAGGTTCATATCTGACAAGTTGACAGTTCTGATTTATGAACATACTGTATGCTAAAGAACAGAGAGCTCTCAAACGTTTTAAAAGTCTAGGATAAAAGGTATAGAATAAAATCAACTAATAAATCATTCATGAACAACTTTTGACCTCTATATCCACTTTAAATACTAATACATTTCTTTAAAGTTTTTTTTTTTTTTTTTTTAGGTGAACCATAATAAACCACATCCTTCCAGAGTAGAGAGGACTATAAGGGGTTTTAGTTAGTGGCCATCTTTCAAAATCTTAAGTCATTCATATGTTTTATTAGCTGTTGATGGTGAAATCATTTCCATTTCATCAGATAAAAGATTATTAACTTGCAGGGATTTTTTTTTTTTTTTTGCAGTGTTCAATGAAGAGACTGCAACACAGAGGATGTAGTATGGCAAACCTTGTCTGGAAGTAATGATCGGTCATTCAAAAGCAAAACTGCAACAAAGAGTCTGAATGTATACATGGGATAGGGTCTTAGAAAAACATTCATACCTCTGCCTTTTTGTACATTTTGTCTCAAATCAACTACAAATTTTAATATATTTTATCTTCTTTATCTTTCAGCTGAAGCATTTTCGATTCTTATCGTGGAAGGTGCTTTATGACTAATCTTTGAATTACTTTCTAACTTACCTATTTAGACTTCTGTATGATAAGCCATCACAGAGCAGAATAAAACAGAGTCAAAGGGGAAAAGACAGAGGAATTCCACAATTGTCTAAAAATATCTGGAAACAAAACCTGATGCTGACCTGCTAGCAAATTTCACGGACAGCTCTTAGATGTTCAATTACAGCAAAGTGTTTTTATTTAACATATCATGTGATGTAAAGTTTCTATATTTGGACTTAAAAGCTTTGGGTAAAGAAAAAAGTAAAATGAATGACAATGAAACGGTTCTGCAAAAAGACAATCAATCAGACTAAAGCTATAATTGGAAACATAAAAGCAACATGAGAGTTTGTTTCACCTTAGGCGCCAAGAGGAACCTTCTGGAGTACAAGATGGCATATTCACTTTAACACTGTGGCTTATAACTAAAACTGTAAAAGCGGAGCACATTTAATTTTCTTAATTTTAATTATGAAAATTAACAGTTTTTCTGATACAACTTTGCGGTGCAGTTTATTTGTAGAGGACAAGCCTGTCAGTATATGAGGACACCTTCAGCAGCCGTGAAAAAGGGCTCATCCACAGAGACAAGCAGATGAATCTGCTCACTGGATAAACTGTCAAATATGATCAATGATTTACTTTTTAATTGGATGGCTTTGCCATGCTCTGTTTGGTAATGGTGGAAAAATACAGAAAAAAAAAAAAATGCTGCAATTAAAAACTGACATGAGCACCACTGTAAGTTTCAGTGAATTGACTTGCATTGCAAGGTTTGCATGGCTGCTGTACAGCTTTACTGAGTTGTAATAAAACACCCCACGCTTTTTCCCACGTGCAGGGTTTCATCAACAAATCCATCTAAACGATAAAGCCTCGGTAATATGAGAAGTCAACATTTTAATATAAAAAAAAAAAAATGTAGTTATCCATTTGAATACATGGATTTGTATACAACAATGGAAAGCAAATGGATCCAGACAGACATTTTTGCAACAACCTTTAACTTTTAACAACCTCGCTTTAACATTACAAGGTTTTAATATTTTAATTAGATTTAGAATAGGAGATAGTGTAACCACAGTGGAAGGTAGGAATGACAAGAAGTTCAACTCAAACCAAATTGTTTTAGCAGTTGTGCATAAAACAAACATTTTTTGTGACTGAGGGAATTTTGGGTGGCACCTATAACAAGCCATACAAAAGCTGCAGTACATTATTGAATTGATATGCTTTATATGATTAAGACCTTTTTGATGCTAAGGTGGGCTTCTGTGATTCCATAATTAGGTTTTGTGTTACCTGAAGTCATTATTAATTTTCAAAAGGATTATTTTTTGTCTCATTATCCCTCCCATTGTGACTACATGTTTTGGAAAACACCTGGGCTAAGAGTCAGAAAGCGGGATAAATGAAAATCCTACGTGCGTTCTGAGGTTTTTGCTTTCAGAAAGCCAGATAGCCATTATGCTGAGTAAATTTACTATCGCAACTTCCTTTTGATTAAAGCTATTCTGTTCCTCTATTATGTTATTGGTGTGAAGAACAACTATCTTAGTATTAGGACAATTTTATTTTGTAATGGAGCTTTGTAGACAAGAGCCCTGCCACTTTTGCAAAGTAGATCATTGTGGTTGGAATATTTAGAAATAGCTTGCTGTATAAAAATCATGGACAGTCCTGTGGTAATTTAGTGGGGTTCCCACACAGATCTCCACAGAATTGCAGGTATTAGTGAAAGCAATAATGCAGTCGGAATCACATTTTTAGATGGCAAGAAAAATCTATTCATATATTTTTGGGTGTCCAAACTACAGTAGATAGATATTTTATTCAGGCAAATAAAATGATCTCCCTTTTCTCACGTTAATAAGTTTTGCGTAAAAAATATTACTAATTTTCTGCTAAATCATACTCATGCAATTAACTTGCTCTCTACCATGCTAACTCGTTATAGTACCACAGCAACATTATTGCCTGTCTTGTTAAATATGTTTTGATATTCTCCAGAAGCCATCATTAAAATGTCTAATTCCACTGATAAGAAATGCATACTTTCAGGGTCCTTTTTTTATCCTTCCCGTTGCCATGGTGAATTGCGTTATCTGTTATTATGCCACAGTTTTTGTAATGCTGTTACTGTGTTGTGTTACTTGGACTCTGAGGTTATTTAAACCTGTTTTTTTTATTGATGAAGGCAGGCGATGATGATGTGGATGGTGTTTTGGATCAGCGATGCATAAATAAACTTCTGAGAAGGTCATCTTGACTCTTTCGTTCTTTCAATGGATGTCTGCCACCAAATTTGTTCAACCAAGCAAACAAGCCAGTTCAGATTCAGTCCTTTAACCTTCTCCTTACTATGGCTATATCCTTTTGGCTGCAGAGATAAAGCTAAGATGAAGAGGTTTTATGGGGCGTTTCTGCATTAGTTATTCTCCCGACAGTGGCTCTACTTGGGAGACAGGACAGTTTGGATCAACCCTGAACTATAGCTGGAGCATTAATGAGAGGATGCTAAAAATCCCCAGAATTTGTATTTCAGTCATCTCCTCCTGCTAGTCATATTTCCTGTTAACTTTGAAATACATGACAGGAGTGCTGCATTGTCCTTTGCAAACGAAACATTCAAAGCCAGGCGTCCACACTGAAGGCAAAAAGTTTATACAGAGTTTACATTCAAATGTAAGAACCTATTTGGGAATATTTAATTCACGGAGGCAAGGGCTTTTGCTTTAGCAGCTCCTCAAATGTGGAGGAAAGAGAGATGCTCTCATCATAACCCTTTTTAAGAGTATTTAAATGGTAAAATTAAAATAGTTCTTAGAGTTTATGTTGTGACAGACAAATTATAGTGATTGCAACTGCAAATCCTTATCCCACATTGCCATCCAGATAACACATGACTGTGGCCTAATCTTAAAGGATTCCAAATGATATGTTCTTGAGCCCTGTTAAAACTACAGGCCGACTATAGTTCTAAAACAGCGCAGTAAATCAACATCATCATTCACAACTTCTCCTTCTGTTTGTTGATTGAGCCCGGTTAAAATCTGCTGGAGACAATCTAATACAAGTGCAGAAAGCCCGATTTGTGCTTGGAAGCAAGACTTTTTTTTTTTTTTTTTTTTTTCAAGAGGAATCGCACAGAAAGTCAATGGCCATTCTAACTGACACATGAAACATTTGTGTAAATTGGCCTCATTCCACATTCAAAACATTTGGATATGAAATCCTTAAGGGCTGAAATGATCAGCATGGTGCAACACATCAACAAATTACCTGCATCATATGTACATATTCGATCTCTTTTGGTAAGTATTTAACTCATGGTCTTCGATTGCTTGCCTCCTATGATTTGATTACTTCTCCAATAAAGTTGAACTGAACTAAATGCTAAAAGTGCGGTAATATCCCTGGAGACGTCAATACAATCTTGTTTCTCTTAAAACGAAGAGAGAAGAGAATGATTTGGGTAGAAATAATCAAATGCTGTGAGTCTGCCGGCTTTTTAATAGTAGGATTAATAATTGCAGATTAAAACTAAAAATATTGCCCCTGCCTTTAAATATGCAGTGCCTTTGGCAGAATACAGATTTTTATTTTATTTTTTTTACCAGCTTCAATGCTTCGTGTTTGAGTGTGTTAAAGTCTGTATGCAATCACTTGGGAGTTTCAGTTGAGTGCTGGCAGGTTGACAGTCTGTGAGCGTGAGGACTGCACTGACTCTGCAATCCCTTTTCTCGCCACATCCATCAGCAGAGATCCTGTCCAGGAGTTTGAATCCAAATATATACACAACCAAACAGCAATCATCGAAAACAGCAAACTTTATTTTGAATAGACATTTCACAAACATTCATCAGCTTAAGTAACTAAATGTTTAGACAAGTCTTTATATGTGCAGCCCTGCATCGCTTACCAAGTGACCATGACTGTCTCCAAGTTATGCTCTTTCTTAAGATGAACGGAGAGAAGTATTTCAAAGCAATTAATAGAATGAAATGAATTTGCAGTTGATCTGTCACAGCAGCTGCAAGATTCTCGCATCATATTAAAGTTCATGACCTTTTCAATGAACTGCGAGGGTACTTTTCTTTTGTACTTTAGCTTACTGACTAGATAAATGTTCTGAATGTTCTACTCTTGCTCAGATTAAACTCACATTGTGAAACTATGTTTGCGCTGGTCCAATGAGAATTTTTCTACCCATCCATCTGGCAACAACCTTCAAGAAATAAAAACAGGAAACATACAACGAGATCTGACATGACTTCTGCAAAGTGGGAAGCTGTGACCTGCACGCTTATTGTGCACAGCTCATGTCTTTGATATTCCACTAGGAGAAGACTGTAGCCATCAAAAACAAATTAAACACACAGCCAACAAAAGGAACTGCATATTTTACCATAAACTTGTAATTCAGTTGAAATGAATTTAATGAGATTATTTTAGTTAACATATATGCATTTCTTGTTTTACTTATTTCCGCTTTCTGCTTGTAGCAATTATATATTATTATTATTCTACCTGTTTTAATTATTTTATCTGTTGAAGATATAATCAAAGTTACCCTTTTTTATCATCTGTTATTCAATTCCTGTTGTCTGCACATAGGTCTTATAGACAATATGAGTTTATGTTTTATATTCATCTGATAATTGCCAATGCTAAATTAAACTAATAATAAAGATTCGTTATTAGTACTGCTTTAGGAAATCCTAAATAGGGAATATTTATTTAAACCCACTCTGGTAAATAAATGGTTTTGACTTATATAAATAAATGGCAGAAATATCGTCCGGGTTGATCCTTTTGTGGTAGGAAAACCGACCGATTCCTCGCTCCTTCAATGCAAACGATCAAACTAAAACGACCCAGCTGTTTTTTTTTGGTTTTTTTTTTTTTTGTTCCTCCCTTCCCCCTTAATCAAAGCATGAGGAGAAGGACCTGAACAAAAAAAAAAAAAAAAAATAGCTCATCTACCCTCTCTAATCATCAGCATCTCTTCAGGTCATTAACAACATGTACCATTTTGAAAATGATTAAACTGTAAAATAATTAATGGACTTCAACAGTGGGTCAAACCCACAACTCAGCGCTGCTGTGTTAAATTAACCCAAAGCTGGACTGGTCCACATTGCACTCAAGATGGATCTTTCCTGTGGGTTATTTAAAGCCCAGCTGTTTTTAATGTTTACTGTATAATAAAATACAACACAAATTCCGTTTATCCTATGTAGATCATTTGTTTTGAAGAAACACCTTTGAGTTATTTATATCTTATTCAATATCAAAACATTCCAAGGTGTTTCCAAGACAAGGCCTCTTTCTAAGTGGTAAACACTTTAGCCAGACTGTAAATTGTTTTTCAATGATTCTAGCGGAAAAAGTATTTATTTTTAAGCATTTTATTGTTTTAGAGTTTTATGGATTGTAAAAACACATCATTTTGTATCATTTTGTTTCACTTATAGTAAAAGTGTTTATCCTATTACGTATAGGGAGGGAAAAATCATTTCTTTCACCCAGTACTAAAGTACTGGGTGAAAGGATCATTTTTTAAACTTTTATTTTGGTTTAACTGAGGTTTTCCCATTAACTTCAAAGCATCAGGGAAGTAATTTTCACTCTTGGTTTATTAGTTTTTTCGAAGTGAACCTTATTCTGTTGATTAAAGGTTCCTCCCTACACATCCCCCTTGCACTTGACATGTTCAGTGTTCTCTGTTGGACTTGATTCATTAAATATTTTCACATAAAAGGTCAAAGAAAAGAAAAAAAAAAACTGCATGAACAAGGAGCCATTAGAAAAAAAAAAAATCAGATGCGGCGGCTTCCACACTTGTATCTTGGTCTTCTCTGTGCTGCAGCATAGAAAAACTCAAAACCCATGCAGTGACAAGAACATGCACCAAATGAATCTACCTCAGACTGAACTCCTAAAAGGTTTTCAGATACATGACAAAAATAAGAAAACATAGAAAATTAAAGCCCATCTGTCAAGCTCCCTCCGTCAATTATAAACAATTACAGATAAAAAAGTGCTCAATGTTCCCCGAGGTATGGTTTAGTAATTTTCTTTAATGGGAGGCAGGGAGGTGGTACTAAGTAACATCAACCTTCAGACCTTTATATGATGTTATAATGTTATTCCTTCATCAAAATCATACCCAGAGTGTTGCTTTGAGTCTTTGATGCATATTTGAAGAGTCCTGAAATCTTCAGTGGAAGTCATTCAGGGAAGCCTAAACACCTGCTCTTATAAAGCTCCACCTATTTACCCATAGCTCTGTCAGTTCCCAGCCGACCGTCCGTCCCAGAAAGCACCACTCTCTTCTCCTCCCCCACACAGCTCCATATATAGCATGTGTATTTTCATAAACTACACAGCAAAAGAAAAATAATGTCTTGCGCACATTGACAACGCTTTAATACTATTTTAGATATAGAAATAAAATTGAAGGCCAACGGAACAGAGGACAAAAGTGGACATGTTGTTTTGGCAGAAACAAAAATAAATAAATAAATAAACAAATATTTGCAACAAGTTGCCATTGATTTGAGCCTTCTTAAACAGACTATCAATTTTTCCTCCTCCGCAGAACGTGTCTCTCAACATAAAAATAAATGAGAATATACTTTCCGTCAGCTGTTGATGAATGACTTTGTTCCAGCTAAAACATAATCAATGCAGTAATTGTCAAATAAGAGGCTTAGTGGCTTTAGAAATCCAAGTGGTGACATTTCTTTGAGCAGACAGTGTATTTCATATAATTACAAAATCTGTAAGTAAACAGCTAAAACTGTGTTTAGAGTTCAACCTCAGCTTTCAGTCTACTTTTTTAAAATCACATCAAACCAAAGAATGGCTCTTTCACTCAAAATAGCCTTACAAATCACCACTATCAACAAAAGCACTGCACAAATCACGTCTTCATTTTATGCTACATGTATAACTTAGATAGAAAGAAATAGAAAACTACTCTTTTAGTAATTCACCGCAATGCATTTATTTTGCCTTTTCTTTTCAGCTGTTTTGATTTATGTACGTAATTTCACATGGGCAAACAATGAATCAGAATTCATTTATTTATTAGTTTTCACGTTTATTTATTTACATTGCTGGCTTTTAACCCCTTTCTAAAGACTACCCCACTGAGTGAGCCACGACAATGGGCTGCCTATGGAGCGGGACTCAGGCAGAATATAAATGGACTCTGACTGGCCTGAGCCACGCTGCTCTTCATCTCTCATTTCCCAAATGTGTGCCTCTGGAAAGAACAGGCCAACCCTAGATTGAGGAAGACATCCTGCAGCAGGGCTTTTTAAATATTCCCCACACACTTCTAAATCGTCGCCCAAACGTTGGAAGCGGTAGTACACACACACACGCAAACATAAACAAAAATACATAACTAAATATGTCATAAATTAGAGCAGAGCAGAGCAGAGCAAGCCAGACGTCGGGGGAGAAAACAAGAGGAAATAATTTTAAACAAATCCCTCAAATATTACCTAATTGGATCATGTGGCTTTTCCCTGATTCACTCACTGTTAGAAGCACTGTGCACATGCTCCAGGAGACAACATCAGCATGACTGTGTCCAGCCAGATGAAAGCTTGCCAACCTCCAACAGCTTACCCTAACACAAATAAAGTCAAATTAGAATATGTGGCACGCTGGCACAATAATAACAAATATAAGGGGCTCTAAGAAACTCAAACAGAGTTGATCTTATTAGTCTGAGCTGGTTGTGGGCTTACATTCACAAAATCTTGCTAATAAGTTAGGAGAATTTATGTAGTTTTTTTTCCTAGTCACACTGCTACTCAAAACAGTTTTAGGCATTCACCCAAATACTCACAAATTCACACGCTGATACTCAGATCAGTAGGTAACTTTGGTAAAAGTCTCCAGAAGGGTATGCAGATGTGGCAGGAGGAAGATGGAATCAATCCAGCAACTGTGAGATAACTATTCTTCCCGCTAAGGCACAGTTCATTTGAATGCAATATTTTTTTGCAATATGAACCACATGAAAAATCATCTCTTGTCTGTCTAATGTCACATTTTCTTTGCAGCATGTCTCCGTTTACAATTTTTATGAAAACATTGCTGTAGACAGTTAAAAATGATCCCACGTCCAAATCACATTTGTTCGAGGAGAAGGTGAATCTTCATATGAGTTGGTAACCCAGCTCAGAGAGGAGGCAGGACAAAACATGAATTGCAGAGCCACTCTGAACATTCATACATTCTGCAAATTACACAGATAGAGACGCGCAGGATCGAGAATGCATTCAGTTTCCCTGGATAAAGTTGCACTATGCTTTTTAAGAGTGAGCTCCACTGTTGCATCTGCAAGTTTTGCACAGGAATGCAATCGCACCAACGTGGAGCTTGGAAGAGCGGAAAAATAAATAAATAAATCCAACCACATAGGCTTTTTTTGTTGTTGTTGTTGTTTCTTTCTTCTTTTTTTTTTAAACTTAAATTCTCTATCCAGCACATCTTCATATAATAAATCCACACAGCTTTAAGAAAACTAGCCAGTGACTTAAATGATCGTCTCTTACCTCACGGGCGCAGCCGCTATATTCCAAGTCATCAAAGGTCATTGCGCAAAATTTTCAGAGGACAACACGCAGTAATAATGAGAAGTATGTTTGACTGCACACGACCTAATCCCGTTCTCGGTGTCCTTCAGACGTCGTCAACCCAACATAATCTTCAATCCGAGGGGATCGCAGCTCTGGCTCTCACAAACTGTGATCTCCCCCTCACTTTAAGCGTGCAGTTCACTTTCTCCTCCGCAGATGATAAAGTTGTCCATGTTCATGTCTTTTTTTTCTCTCTCTCTTTTCTTTTCTCTTTTTGAAAGCGGATGAGCCCAGTGACCAGATGTTAACGTTTTTCCCAGTGCAAATGAAAAAATAATAATAAACTACTGAGATATCGGTCCTTGTATCTATTGTCCACTCTCCGTTGCTGATGGGTGGCAAATCCCACTAACCGCTAAATGGATCCATACATCATCCAGCCGCGACGTGGAGACGGACAGAGACATACAACGAAATCTCCCGGTGTATTTATCGACAGCTTGGGCTGGCTGGACACCCACCGCCCCATTTCTTGCGCTTTGGCGCCACCCAACGTTAAACTGAAGCTTGGGATTTCCGTCATGATTTATGCTAAATTTATCACCTCCCAATTCATAAATTTGGATATGTCTTTGGATTGCCTTGGACTTGGATTGCCTTTCCTTTCACTACTGAAGAAAAGTAGTGAAAGTGATTTGGCTGAGGGGGTTCAGGCCTATGCAGAACAGCAGCGGGGACAGAGCATCTCCTTGGTATATGCCACATTTGATGGACACTTGTGCAAGTGGTTTGCAGTTGGCTTCCAGGGTGGTTTTCCACAGCCCCATCGAGTTTGCAATGAAGGCTCTCAGGGTCCTGGGGTTGAAGGACCCCGTGGTCCTTCAACCCCTGTGAGGGGGGTCCCCATGGCCTGGGGTTGAAGAAAAGCAACTACAGGCCATGGTTCTTCCACCATCATGTTTCACATTGGGGATTTTGTATTCAGTGCAATGTGCAGTGTGAATTTCAAACCACACACACACACACACACACACACACACACACACACACACACACACACACACACAATTTACATGTAGCTTAATTGTACAATTCTGGTCTTGTATGATAAGAGCACCTGGTTCGCTATCCCATGCATGACTTGTGGCTTTCTTCTTTCCACTCTTGCATAAAGGCCAGATTTGAGGAGTTCATGATTAATAGTTGTTGTTTAGACAGATTCTCCCATCTGAGCTGTGAATTTCTTGAGCTCCTTCAGAGTTAGTCTTACCATAGTTCTTTGATAATTTATCTTATTGCCCAAGCTGTTTGTTGGATGGTCTTGTTTTTTAGGTTTCAAGTTTTGCCATTTGGATTTTCTGCAAAAGGAGCAAAGGGTATCATTTAAGCCCTTAAAAACTGGGTTTATAATCAATATTTGCTTCTTACTTCTCTGCAGCTTTATCCCTATACTGTGTTTTTGACTCTTCGTGATGCTTTTGGTTCACCACAATTTCCACAAAAAAGAAATAATAAAGAAATTCTGTTTGCAATTTGAAGAAAAAAAATGAAACTGATGAATACTTTTACAAGGGACTGTATTATCAGTGCAGGGATTTTTCCCCACCTTAGCAAAAGAAGAAGAATCTTGTTTTTTTTCTTCTGTAAAAATTATGGTTTTACCCTATTTGAAACTAGACGGTGTTTTTTTCAACAACTTTGCTCCGCTCTATTGAATTGACTGACTGTACATAGTCGCCGATATATTAGTGATCGACATACAGTTCATGCAGGCAGCTTCCAGAAATCTATTTACTTTGTCACATTTCCATCAGGCCAAATATCAGGTCCCAGACGTGTCTGTGACTAAATTTAAGTTGGTTCAATAGTTCAACACCTCAGAGCCCTTTTCCCATAACAAGAAGAAAATGTAAAAAAAAAAAGAAAATATACACTCACAAAACAACTTTAAAGTAAGATTTATTTATTTTTATTTTTGCTATTGCCTGATAAAAAGCAGGAATACATTTATCAAACTTGAATGCCTTGAAGAACAGATGGATCTACAATTACTGCGCACACAATTACAAGTTTGTCATTTGTAACTGAAAAACTGGAGAAATATTAAAAAGATAAAGGAATACAGCCGTTTAGAAAAAAGGTTCCTCAGTATTTACTCTAAGGAAAATTCTGTCCCATCAGGTCAACTCATCAAATCTAGTTTTATTTCATTTTACTCTACGTTCATTCTTGATCATGCTAAACAAAGGGACACACAAAACAATCTGCCAAGTTACGCTGAGGCAGTATGAAGAAAAGGAAAAAAAACAACAAAAAAAAGTGGGAAAAATAAAGCAGAGTTTGTGCAATTTTCTTGGGAAGCAGGAGGTATTGGGGACATGGAGGGCTTGCGGGTGGTGGCGAGTTTGGGGGTTATGAGGATGAGCAGGTTTTCACAATAATTAGAAAGTCAGATTTTGATTCCTGGCTACTCTGTTCCACACATGAAAGTGTCCTTGGCAAGGATGCTGAACTCTACAAAAGCCCCCTGTGTATCATTCGAGAGGGAGGGATTTAGGACATAATGTGTGTACAAAGGAAAATGTGCACTGCAAAATCGATGAATGCGGCTCGTGCTGTAAAGTACACAAGTGGTGACTAAAAGTAGTAAAAAATGGCATGCCTAATAAATTGCACATTTGGAGATGTTTCATATTCCCTACAAAAAATATATATATATATATGGCTCATAGCCTCTGACCTAAGAAAAAACACTGAGTACAAGTGTCACCAAGCTGACTAATAAAAGCTGAAGTTAACAAATGGGTTCTGTGAGGTGTTTCCCATCTGTATACCCTTGGGTGCCAGAAAATTCTCATGCGAACAATAGTAGGAGCCAGCAGCAAAATAACACACTGAGAAGGTGTGGCTCAAGGGCAAACTCTGTGTTGCACTACATCAAAAAAATGTGTGACATTCAGCTTGATGCATTACCACATACTAACAATGGATATTTGAATGTAAAACAGTCAATAAGAGGTTTGTGTTTTTCTTCATAAGCTAAATGACTGTGCTCATTAACAATACTGAACATAATTAATCACTGTCTGGAAGAGGTTAAAAGTTTATTACACAAAAACACCAACTTATTCTGATGTAAAAAGAAAACTAAAATAAAGTAAAACAGACCCTTGCAGAGTCATTTATTGGGTTTCATGTGAGTTGTTATCATTCGCCCATCAACACTGAGCCGAATCATAACAATCTCATTCTGTCTGGTTAAATCATGGCTTTGGTCGTGACTTTAGACAAGTGTTTATTAAAATTGGAGCCCATTCTGCTTTTGTAACGTATCCAGTGGGCAACAAATGTAAAGGATGAAGCATTGTTATTTAGGGGGAAACAACAACAATTACCCGCAGACAATTTCATGCTCAATGGCTCAACATGCTGCACTTTGTCAAACCACAAGCCTTTCATTTAGCTTTTGATGAATAAAACACATTTCCCTTTTTCTGACAAGTCACTGTCCCTCTTTTTGTTACGTAGATAGAAATGTCAGATATGAGTACTTTTTTTTTTATGCAGAAGAGTTCTATGGTGCTTTGAATGATTCATTACACCCTGCTAGACCTGAACATCTATCTCACATTAAAATGCTGTCCTTATTTGCATAAAGAATATTACTCTTGCTCTCATTTTGTAAAAGTGGTAGACTTTCTGCACATTGTATTGAACTTATGTGATGTGTGTCCTATTTTTTTGTTCTATTTTGTGAAAGTAGAGGATATATAGTTAGTGTTGAAAAATGTTATTGTATCAACAAAAATGATTAAAAAAAAAGTTCTAACATTATTCTCAAACAACTCATGATTTTAACCATTATTATAATAAAACATGGCAATTATGTGTTACTATTAATCCACATAACAAAATATGAAAATTTGAATGAAAAGTCCAGCCACCCAGTAAGAACCAAAAATAATATGTTTTTATTAATTTACAGACATTTTGACCCACAGTCCTGGTTATTTAAAAGTACATAGCCAGACTGTTTCGTAAGTAAGTCAGGATGTAATTAGCTGTTGTGTTGCTTTTTTTTTATTTATTTTTTTTATAAGATTAATTTTGTTCTCCATAAAACCAAGGTTACAAGTACTTATGTATGACAACATCACATTACCTAATTACACACAAATCAGAATGAACTTTTTCTGGCTTGTGAAATTGTGGAGCATCAGAGTTTGCAATTATAAAAAATGCAATAATGTTATAAAAAAACAAGTGCCCGAAAAACTTGACAGAATTATATTGAAAGAACAAAATTATTGCTTCGTACTATATATTTTTTTTTACATTTGTATATATTTTGCATTTCAATTGATAGTATTTTTTGTAATGTTATGCTGCTAATTGTAATAGCAGTTTGTCACAAAGTATTTGTTATGTACTGTCCTTTGATTCTTATTGTCAACTCACACTGAATCTCAGTGTGTTCAATTTAATTGAGAACTAAACACTTCAATGTATATCAGAAATCCTCCCTTGTTCAAAAGCATCCAATGTACTTTTGAATTCTTGACTGCTTCAGCTGCTTTTGTTTTTTTTTGTTCTGGAGTCAGATTGGTTGTTTTTGCACTTCATTGTTCCTCCTTACTCTTGCTTAGTGAAAGGAGAAAAAAAGTTCTGTTGGCCATGAGAAACAGAGAAAAACAACTCTATTCCAAATTCAATCAATACTTCTTTAAAACAGAAGAAGAATGCACTGTACTAAAAGACTTTATGCTACAGGCAAGAAATTGACCCTGCGGCTTAGTGTGGATGAGCCATCTTTGCATGTTTTGAATCACGTGATCAGACTAGAGAAAGGCAGGTAAACAGCTTTCTTACGATATTTGATAGGGAGAGGATTTTCCAGGCAAGTTTAACTGGATAAAACCTCATGGCAAACCAGACACAGTGAAGGGATTACCGCATCTGGCCCCAGAACCTTTTTGGATTCCAAAGGATAAACTGGAGTGGAAGCAGTGGATGAAAAGCAGCCCTTCATAATTGGAGGAATATAAAGAAATGTGCAGAGATGAAAATGCTTATGCTTTGCCTTTGATCAAAGGCTGCCTTCTTTAAAAAAAAAAAAAAAAAAAGCTGCTTCCAAAATAACAGGTCAACCTCATTCCATCCGGGTATTTAAAGTGTTATTTGCAGAAAACAATAATTTTTTCATAAATCACCAAAATACAACGATTAGCTGTCAGACTTCATTTGTGGTGTTAGTCTCCTGTATTATTTATGGCATAATATGATCTGTCATCATCAATAACAGGATCAAAATGACTGTCTCCCAAGCAGAATTTCATTAGGGGGCCAATGTGCAGTTAAACCCATTAGCGAGCAGAGCAACACTGGCCTCCCAAATTATATTTTCATGGTTGATCTTATTATTATAATTTAGCTCTGGACTAAGCACATTTTAACTTTTACTTGTACGTCAGTAATTAATAAACATGCTTGACAAAAATGTTTTATTTGCATTGTTAAACAAGCTATTGAAAATATTTGTTAACTGACATAAAAGTGGAAGCAAAGTAATTTTTTTTGGTTTCTGTAACTTCGCCAAAGAAGTTGATTCTGATAAATTATCTACAATTACCAGTATACCAGCTACCTTTCAGTTCAACACTGGTAAAAAGGCTTAAAGAGTTAATAGAGCAGCAATATGACCACTTCCTAAAGGTAGATTCAGAAAGAGCAGGAGATTTTAAAGAGACAAGGCGTTAATTACAAAGTCAAATTTATTTAAAGTTATTTTTGCATATATATAATAACAACCATATATATGTATATATATATATACATACAATTACAACTGATGGTAACATAATTACTTGATTGTGCAATAAAATGGAAAGTCAGACATGGGGAAGGAAGTCTGGGTTATTCTGGACATTTAACTATTTCACCAGTTCCACTTCATTTACCCATTGCGCCAGCATAACAAAAGTTTGTATTTACCAAGACGCTTCGCAAAAGCATTAAAGAGAAAAAATGGTTTGTAAAGAGATGTCCCTATAGCTTGTAAAAAGTGACGCACTTTGAACAAACAGTGAAGATGACTCTGACATTTGCCTTAAAGCAGTCATACACAGTGAACTGGTTTTCAGAATTCAGATGAGTAGCATCAGGGAGGAGCCGTCACATTTACTGTTGTATTTACAAAAAGGGACACTCCCTGAGCCTCAAACACCAGTAAGAGTGTATAAAAATGGCTTCCCATCTATGACACAAGCAGCAGAAATGATTAGACAATGATGAATCTGTTATATTACATAATATATATATTATCAATCTATGAAGGTCTTCCCTAAACCTCTGATCAGGTCATAATTTGCTCTGTCATCCACAGCCTGAATCAACACTGTGACATAAACTCAGCCCTTTGGGGATAACCCCATATGTCCTATGCACTGCTGAGGTGAATACTGAGTTGTAAATTTGTCTTTGGAACTGTAATCACAGTGAAGGCTGTGTAAGCCCAGCCTCTAATCTCTGTGGATTGACTTGAATGATGTGAAAGGACAAAGTGATCTGGAATTGGGATTTGTTTTTGAGTATTTATTGTGGAACTATGATCTCAACTTCTGTTGAGGCCCCCACACCACAACAAGGCCTTAAGAGTCTGCAAAATTTGCTTATATGTCAGTCTTCATTAAGTATACTTAAAACATTGCAAACATGTATGGGGCCATTGGTAAGTGGTAAGTGGCCTATATTTGTATCGCGCTTCATCCAGTACAGAGGCTCCCAAAGCATTTTACATTACATTCAGTCATTTACCCATTCACATGCTAATTTACATGCTTTGCCTTAGAAAAGTGTAAATTAGGAGTAAAAAAAAAAGTTTCCACAATACCGTATGTGACAGAAAATTTCCCAAAATCTTAAATATCCTACATCGCTATCCAAATTAAAGTCAAATCCTGTAATTACTGCAGTGTCCTTTGGCTGAAGCAGAGTTTGAAAGTCATTAACCTGCTGACTGAGGTGCTGAAGCCTCTACAGACCCCAGAAAATGCAGTGTGGATGTGTGTGTATTGCTGCAAGCCTTATTATCTCCAGGGAGATTTGATTTATGTCCTGCCTCAGTCTGTTGTTTGGCATCTTCTCAGTCCCTGCTAGCCTTTGTTCCCCCAGAGATGGAGCAAACCAGGCCTTCCCATCAAAACATATTATTTCCTTATCACTGCTCTCATTCAGCCTCATACACGTATGTTTGATTCAAATTGCACAACTCATGGAAGAGATTATGTAAATTAACTTAAAGATTATTTTTAGAATTTGTTGAGTCAGAACATTTCAGAGCAAAGAAAAAGCAAATGATCACCATTATGTACTTTGGATTGTATTTTAAATAAAATGAATGAAGCAAAATTTGTATTTTTGTCACATCTTACTTATATCAAAGGAAGGTTGGTTTCTATGGCTTTAATCCAAAAAAAAAATGCCAATTTTGTTGCAAGA
The DNA here is from genome assembly GCA_903067055.1 of Poeciliopsis paucimaculata. Lineage (NCBI taxonomy): Eukaryota > Metazoa > Chordata > Actinopteri > Cyprinodontiformes > Poeciliidae > Poeciliopsis > Poeciliopsis paucimaculata. Next base: position 57,975 of record CAEGAD010065388.1, read on the forward strand.
ATTGCACATCTAGAGCAATATTTCATGCATACTTTTGGGAATTAACATTTATGCATCAGTAATGTTAGCACATTAGATCAGATGGAAACTGTGGCCATAAAAAGAAGCATTCATTCATTTTTTTATTTATTTACTTTTTTTTTAACTGTGGGGATATATCCAGATGGTTCTTTTCACAGGTGTTCCCTGGGTACTACATTTCAAATACACTTTATGTAAAAGCTGTCTTGAGGGCACACTCAGACAGAGAGGTTCGGTGCAGACAGAGCTCATCAGCGCTCAAGTCCAGTGATAAAAGGAAATCACCTCAGAGCTGCTGGGCTCTTACTCTAAAGTGAATTCCGTTTTAAAGGTTTTTTGACGAGGCAACGCTCAGAAGCTTTCTGCTGGCTTAATGCACAAGGCTGTTTCACTATGTAGAAGCACAATATATACACAGTTGAACAAAAATCAATGTACAGCCATTATAGCTCTGTTCGAGCATTCAACCATCCGCAAAGAGAGGCCAGCCACTTTCCACCCCCAAACAAACACACAAACACAAACACTTTTCTCTGCTGGAAAGCAAAAGAAAAGCATACTTACAATATCTGCTTTGTACTTTGTTTTCAAAATGTCTTTGAATTATATAAAATTAGTGGCAATGATAAAGAGCAGTTTGCTAAAAGGAATATTTGGTGTTAATATTTTTATTTGTATTTTTTAGTTATTTTTTTTGTTGGTGAAGTGTGTTGAAAGCAACAGGGTGGTGGTTTGGTTGCAATGTTATGATGCTTACCTGCAGGGCTCCCAGCCCTATCCTCCTTATTTAATCCTAAATTAAACTGTTTACCCATTAATTTTCTCCTCATTTAATTGGCAGATGGTGGAGCTCCCCCTCACTTCCCAACCCTCTCTCGAGTTAGCCTGGAGGTTTATCAGTCCCACCACAGTGGGGCCTTGTTTTCCATCGTCTCATTTGTTTCACTTTGCTGTCAATTCAAGTTGAGAACCGGATGTCTTTGCCCTTTACTCCTCATTTTATACATTAATTGGAGATTAAACTGTGGGCACTTTGAGTGAAGAGATTTTTATTTTATTTTTAAAAAAAGAGCGTGTATTATTGATGAAAGATATTTTTAGTTATGTACAGAAACCCCAAGACAAATAAATTTTGGCCTTTAGCGACTTTCTATCTTTATTAATTTTGCACGTTCATAATAATGTAGAATTATTATGATCATGCAAGTGGACAAAGAAAAGGTTGCATCTTTGAAGAATCCTTGAATCCAAAGTAAAGTATGTTATTTGTGTATTTGGTACTGTAACCCTAGCCAAAAATACGACTTTCCTCCTGAAACTGTTTGAGCTCCTGTAACCTTTGACGTCTGAAAGAATTAGATTTACTCCCAAAGAATAAACAGTATCTCTTGTTATGTCCATGATCTGGTTCACCCTCTACTACCCAATGCATTCTGTGATAATATCATAAAATAGAAAGTCACTTTTAGAAAAATAAATTACTGGGCACATTCTTTATTATCGTGGTATTCATCAAAAGAAATAGCGGTCATGTCTTTTTCCTTTGCCTCACACTCTTGTCTTGACTGTTATATGTCAACAATTTTCTCATGTGTTGTTATTACTGTTAGCAGTAGGAAAATTTAAGAAGATGCTGGAAGAAAAGAAGACAAAATGAACCTTTTTTAGATATTTTATTCTTATCAAGATGCGCTTTTGAAGAAAAAACACGCTTGACAATTAACCTTCTATATATGAGACTTTAAGATGCGAAACACCAAACCCAGAGGAAAAATAGGCCGTTTCAAACAAAACCAAATAAGAAATCTTACTTAGTGCTGCACATCCTCAGTATGGCGAGATGAAGCAGATCCAGTAACACTAGCAAGGGAAACATAAGGTACTGTAAGCATGATGAAACTGAGGAAACAAGGCAGCCACTGCCTTGGAATCATACAAAAACTGTTTCAGTGTTCTGCCTCTCTCCACGTAAAATGAGGTTTTATTTAAAAACACACTGTTCAGTCATTTTAAATGTTGCAATCTCAACAATAATACAAAACCATTGACTTTATAAATTGGTTCTAATTATTTGGAATAGGTAATTTGTCCTGTCCACAAATTCTGTCACCTAAGTTGAAAATCTCTTCAGCTCCCAAACTGTAATCATAGCCTGATTGGGCGTGTTGCTCTCCTTGTCTTGTCTGTAGGTTTAAGTACATGGTGATGTCTTTAGGCATGCAGTTGTGCCATAACCTTTCAATATTCAGAAGATGGCATGAGAAGTGCTCTATGATATGTTCAAGTCTTAAAATATTACTTTCTAACCAAACTCCCCTTAAAACTGCTTCATAGCTTTATCCCTGACCTGTCTGCTGGGTTTCTTGATTTTTATGATGTTCCTTATAAAGAATGTTCTCCAATGACTTTTTGAGGCCTTTATAAAACTTCTGGATTTATTTGAAATTCAGTCACATACAAGTGGACTCAATTAGTTAGATACCTCCTTACGGGATTTGGTTGTACTAAATTTTGATGTAAATACGTCACAATTTCCAGAACATTTCTGATAAAGAATTGTTATCCTCCACACACAATTTAGCATTTCTCTACATTGGTCTACAGACGAAAAAAGTGGGACAGTTAAAGTGGTACTAATATATTTCAGAAAGCCTACATAATTATAACTGCCTGGTCTAGAATTTGCTGTATCCAACACTGCTAACAAAAAATAAGGAATATCTGATTTGCTCTACAGCTATTTCTCAATCTCTTTGTTTTTATTTGAACATAACATTAAATACTTCATGTGTTGTTCTCTCTGCTGGCCCAGCCTTACTCATAGCAGCCCAGGGATTGAGACATCTTCATCCCAGTCTCCCTGTATCTCACAGGCACTATCAATTATTCTGCTAAAGAGTTCACAGAGCTGAAAATGGGTGGGGTGGGTGGTGGTGGGGCCAGTTGATGGCTTTTCCCCGAGACACTCAATCTCTCTCCACCTCCCTCACTCTGCACTGTACTCCCACACTTCTTAACATGACCTTCTGAAACACTGTTTTTCATTTCTGTGCTGTGTTGACAACAGAAACACGCACAGGCACACAGCTTTTAGCCCCTTTAATAAAGAGGAAGCAATCACTTCGAGGAGCTGATGTATGTGGCAAGAGAACTTTTCCATCAGTGTTTATAGGGCAAACAGCTATCAGTGGTGACCATGGTTAATCAATGAAAAAAAAAAACTTAAATAAAAAACTAAACTTGAAGAGTATTCTTTTTAAACAACAACTGATGATATATTTCAAAAAAGTAACAAAATATAGTACAAGTGTTCTACTCATATATAATAGTCACCTTCCTACAATAAGAGCTTAAGTCTTTTTTTTTTTTGTTTTGTTTTTTTGTTTTTTTGCCAAAAATGATTTTTCTTTCTGCTGAAAACATCTTATGGAAAGAATTTTTTTTTTTTTTTTTTTTTAAATGACTAGGAAGGTGACTTTAGGCACTCAACAGCTCCTAAGTGTCTAGAGTCACCTTGGCCTGTATGATGGCTTGAAGGTAAATTGACTGGTTGGGGGAAAAAAAAGTATTTATAAAATACCAGTCCGTGGCTGTTTCGTAAATGAGTGTCAGCAATTGATTCTTAATTTAAGATGGGAGTGAAGAATAAATGTTCTCAATTGGGGTGCTGCACCAATCAATAATGATCAGCAGAAACAAGACATTGTTCTAGATTGGACTGGTGTCGATGGGCAGCTTGGCTTCCTATAGTGTCTTTTTCTCTGAGCAGTAGAGTAAAGAGTCAAAACATTAATGGAAACTTGCTGGCTGTTTTTTTTTTTTTTTACAAATGCCTAGCAAATCTCTATGAAGTCGATTTGTCAACAAGTCTTCAAATTTTTTAGAATTTTAGTTTTTATAAAGTAACTAAAAAGTATGCCCATACTATTACTGCATTGATATTCTATGGAAGCAAATCAACCCGAAGACTCAGCTGAAGGTTTAGGGAAGCCAAGATTGCTTTTACAGCAGTTTCAGGTAGTCTGCTTAATTAGACCTTTGTTACTGACAATAACAAAGGGAATATTATCACTGAATATAAAAGTTCATACTGGACATAAAGAAACTTGAATTCTGTTCCTCTTTGCTTCATTGATCCCAAAGGTAAATTAAATGTTGTTGAATTCATATTAATTCAAATATCTTCAAACCCTGCTGGGTTTCCTTAAACAGAAAACTTCTTAAATCTATTTTGATAAATGAACTGAACTAAATGCAATGTTTGATAAATAGGATCACTGGGAATATATGTGTGATTGAACTGGACTGATTTGTTTTAAAAGTGCCTTCAGACAGCATTGCTAATTGGCGCTTAAATAAACTGAATTAAATGGGATAAATCATGATATGCTGCATGCCATAATCAACAGATAAAAATGATTGGAAAATAAATGGTTGAAATCTATGTGTGTGATGAATGTATAAACTTTTTATTTTTATTTTATTGATTTAAACTCTTGCTTGTTCACTCTTCTTTCTGATGTCTTATTTTGTTATCAAATATAATGTACCTCTGATGAAATCAGTTTGATCAGATTTCAATGAATTAACAGCGCCCTCTACAGGTATCATTACAATATCTAACAAGAAAACTGCTGGATAACGTTGACTTAGAAACTGAAACTATGCGTTCTGACACATGTAGGATTTATGTCACTCAAGACATCTCATAGGCAGAAAAAAACTGTGGTTAAGCCTTTGTTTAACAAAATGTTCCTTATATGTCTTTTCATGTAAACTGAAACGTCATTTAGTCACCTTGCATTTTCTGTGGGGTGGTGGGCCCATACTGGAAGTGGTTGTTGACCATGACGGCAGCAGGTTACATCACAGATATCATTTCCTAGTGTGATGCAAACGGAAACTTTGAGCACCAACTGCTTCCACATGATAGACAATCCGCCATATGTGGTGTTTTTTTTTTCTTTTTCCTATGACTTTTTTTCTCATAAAAACAAGTTTGCATGAATTATTCAGCCTTTTCACATTCCTGTCATGCATTCTATTTTTAAGTCTTACACGAAGTGTTTCCACTTCCAGCTCAACGTTGAAACATTGAAATGACAAGGGAACATTGAGTAATTAGAAAAAGAGGAACTTCCCGCTTCCAGAAATACATGGTGTCTCACAAAGGGCAGGTACTAGAATTCATCCACCCATATCTAAATTGAAACAGTCACACCCTTTGACCAAAACAATATGTATTTTTACTCGCTTTTTAAAATTTTCCACATTTTAATTGCTTAAAACATGTGGCAGTAAACAGCAAGATTAATCAGTTAGGTTGTACTACAAAAGACTATTAAACTTTTCTATATAATGTAAACGATCAAAGAAATAAACAAGACTTTAAGATATATCCAAAACCTCAGCAGCTTCTTCTTTCTATATGAAATTTTAGAATTGAAACAAAAATGAAACTAGCTACAAATAGAAAGACAGAACTAGAAGGAAAAAATGTAAACTTAATGTTGGTAATAAGGTCTTATGAACCTATTTAAGATGTGAATGTTTCTGCATCAGCTTTACTGGAAGATGAACACATTTGCCTCCCACTGCACTTTTTCTAATTTTAATGTGACCACAGTAAAGCATACTAAGAAATAAAAAGCTGTTGAGTCCCATTTTTGAACTCAACTGAAAAATGGGACTTAACAGTTTGGATATTATTAGTCTTCAGCTATGAATAACAACGCATTAGACAACGTAATGCTGGTTGACCAGTCATCCTTATCACACCCATTGCTCACATTTCCTGCTTCTGGGTTTCAGTGTCTGTGGCTTTCACAGAGACACACATGCATGGAGATAGAGAGGCGGTGACAGACAGAGGAAGAGAGCGATATTGACAGAGAGAGAGAGGAGGGTGGTGGAGGGAGTAGGTTAAATGGATATGAAATGCTTTTGACGGTCACTAAAAAGTGACAAGTTGCAGCAGACAGCAGCAGAGAGCCCAATAATGGAGCCACAAGAGATAAGAGAGGGATACCTTGTTAAAAAGGTAAGAACATTGACATAAAAATACACTTCACCTTCTAATATGTTGTACACTTTGGTCTACCACTAACATAAACTTATATTAAGAATTATTTTCAGACACTTGACAGGTTTTGTAACACTAAAACTTCAAGTTTCATTTTTGTCCCATTAAATGTAAATATAAGTATTTAGTAAATATGAGTATTTACAGTGGATTGAGGTTCAAACAATCCACTGTTGTTTCGGAGAAAGAAAATTAACATGTGAGTTGTACGCTTTATGCAAATACCACTAACGTACTAATATGGACTTTCCTTTTAAGAAATGACAACAGCGATTCTGAAAAACCAAACCGCCAATATATTGAGGATATGGTGTGTACCCATAAGCACTGAGAATGCATACTGAATGTTGTAGCTCTGCTTAGACCAATATTTGAATAGAGGAACAGATGTCACAAAGTCCCAGCACAACACAGAAATGCGCACTTCTGTTCTGCAGTCAAAACAGAAGCTCAAGTTCCTATTAAAGCTGAAAGTAAAACATGAAATACCGCCTCTTGAGTTTTTAGGTTTATTCTGCACTGTTGCATCCAGAGAGAGAAACTTCTTAATGAAACTATGCAATATGTATGAGTCGAGTAACATTCACAAAAACACAGCAAAGCTAAGTTTAACTCCTGGGACTAGTTGTGTGTGTACACACACTTCTTAAGCCATTTTCAATCAGCACATAGATTTTTTTTTTTTACACTACCTACAGTCATATGTTTTTTCTTCATTTCACTTTGAGCAAGGTGTGAATTTTGCTCTCGACCCAACTAAAATGTCAAACCGAGGTGGAGTTTTCACTTTATGAGCTTTTTGTTTGCATGGAGTCAGAAGCATATTATTTCCCTGTTTTCAGCAGCATGTGTGTCTTTTATTTGTTGCACTTCATTTTTTAAAGTATTTTAAAGCTGTGTCAGTTTAATTTCAATTCAACAATTGTTTGAAAGCTTTTATCTGAAATTTAAATTATTGACTGGTGTCACTTATTGTTTATATGACAGTATACGGATTAGAAAACATCTTCCTTCATGAAAAAGCTATTGTGCAAGCAGGTGATTAAAGCTAGAGTCTTTATTTAATCATAGAAATTACAGCAGGTTTAAAAATCAGCATCATGAAAAGGTGTTCAATAAAATCCTGGTGCTTGCTCAAACAAATAAAACCCTTAAGCTCTAACTGAAAATGTTCAAGCAATACAGGAAAGTTATATTATTCCATCCATCTTCTATACCTGCTTAATCCATGCAGGGTCAGTCGGGCTGGAGTCTATCTCCAGCAGTCAGGAGGCAAGAGTGTCTGTTTGTTGTCAGGGCAACACACAGACAACCATGCATGTACACTGTCAGATCTTAAGGCAATTTAAAATGGTCTGTTAACCCAGCATAAATGACTTGGGAGTGCATATGCGAACCAAATAAACATGTGCTGTGTGAGAGAGACAGGAAGTCTCACGTACATGTGAAGATTACACAAACTACCGCCAGAGACGCCCTTGTCCAAGATGTGAACTTAAGGTCTACTTGCTGCAAGGCAGCAGTGCTAAACAACTATGAATTAGTATCAAAGTGTCAGGAGGAAGACTGATAAGTCTCGCCTGATATATGAACAGTCTCTGCAAAAAGTTTTACATCCTCAACTGACAATCAAATTTTATACACAAATGTCCTGAACGGGCTAAAAATATTGCAAACTTTCTAAACTATATTTATTTTCTCTTTTTCTGTTTTTTCTCGTCTTTTTTGTCTAGAGTTTTTTATCAAGAGAATGATTAATACAGTCGATTAATGATGAGAGTGCTGTCTGTCTACAATGCAAAAAACGGACCATGTATTCCTGTGTACTTGATTTCAGATTGCAGGATTAAATTAACAGAAGTACAAATTTTCATGAAAATACAGGAAGTATCATTGTCACAGCAAAGGATTTATTTTACACATATTAAATACTATTGTTTATGTATTTTCTAAGCAATATGCTTTTTAGAAAACAAAAAATCTGCCTGTTAAAAGAGCATTTTTGTTCTATTAGAGAAAAAGGAAAAAGGAAAGCTGCAAACCTGAAATGATTAGTCTAAAACCAAACTGAAAAAAACAACATAACATTTAAAAATGTTACTCTCTCTGCACACTTTATCTGAACCTATAAGTCTATGCACTACATTGAAAAACTAAAGAATTCTGTCAAAAGCAAAAAGTATGATCCACAAACTTTTGTGAGTTGACGGGCAGAATAGGAAGCAAGACGCATGCCAACAAAGTTTTGCTAAAACAGACATTAAAGCATTTACTTGAAACACAACACACCTCACGAACATCTCCATCCTTTGTCAGTGCTTTTGCGCTTTTTGCTCAAGGCTTCCTGTTGTATTAAACAATCCTCAGGGTACAGTGCTGAACTCCTGGAGTGCAGTGTGGGTGGTGTTGTCAGAAGATGGTTTGGATTACTATAAAAAGAAAACAGATCACTCACCGAAAGGGATGATCCCCCTGAAAGGAGCGACACTCATCAGTCCCTGTCAAGATTTTAACAAGAGAGTGGTAAGAAATTGTCAGAAAATATCAGCTGCAATGTAAAACGAGGGCTGCGGGTTTAGACCCGTGAGAATAATCATTATCAATGTTTAGTATTGTGAAAATTGAGATGTTTAGTAATTTTCTTCTAAACTACTATTTGCATCAGCTGATTGTTTCTCTTTGTGTAGAATAAAATGTTCAATCGAGAGAATCCTGGAACTTGAAAAGTGTAGCTAACGGAACTTGCTTGATTTAGTTGGTCTTCAAGATCACTACAGAGCGGAAACAAGATCACTTCTTCCAAGCCTCACATGTGGAGGAGAGAGAACTTTGGGTCAAGGACATTAGGAGAATCTTATCCTGCTTGAAAGATGGAAAAAAGTTTGCTAGAAAGTCCACCAGACGCTCCATTCGCCTGCCAGAGACAGTCAACCTTGCGTAAGTTAAATCAAATCTTGTCTTTTTCAGAATAATTAATCAGAATGACCAAATGAGTAGTAGTTATTTTTTTTAAAAAAAGATGAGATATTTACTACAGTCATAGCACTTGACGTCAGTACGTAGAGCTGAGTTGCTAATTTGGTACTGTGAAAAAGTATTCATATTGCTTGAATGCTTTAGTTGTTAACCTCTAGCTTTATTGTATTTATTTTGGATTTCATGTGGTAGGGCAAAAGAAAGTAGAGCATCAATGTGAAGACAATATTTTTAAAGATTTCTACAATAGATATAAGCTATATTTGTATTCAGCCTATTTTAGCTAGAAGAAGGGGTTGACTGCAACTCTGAAAGACCTGCAAAGATCAGAGCAACTCAAGAGGGAGACAATACTTATTGTGTAAACAATAAGAGAGTGGTTAAAAATAAGCCATTTTTGAAAGAAAGTCACAACATGACATGACATCAAACCCAATGAAAGGCGGAGCCAAAGACCTGCCCCATTAATGTCTATAATAGCCTATAAATTTATAAGGCTATCAAACATAGCCTTATACCTTAAACCCATGTTCAAAAGTGAAGAAGTCTTTTGGCAGAGAGTTGAAAGGTCATCAAGAAATAAGGCGAGATGTCTACTTTTGTTTCTGGCTTTACTGCATAATGTGACCTGGGGAGAATATCTTTTACAGACTGCAAAAATAAATAAATAAATAAAAATAAACAAATGAGACTGGGAAGAAAATTCACTTTCTAGCAGGGAAATTCACTTTAACGTTCGGTAAGAGTCACAGTGGAATTGTTTGTACTAAAACATATGTCACAGGCACTCTCCACTCAATCATATATCATTTGAGCAAGTTTGTGAAAAGAAGCAAACATTTGTAAAAATATCAATGTAAAAAATATTCTTGCCTTTTCTTTCATTTTACAATTATGGTCTATTTTGTGTTGATCAAATACATTAAATACCTTAAGTTTGTTTAGAAAAGGTCAATGAGGATTATATCACTTCAAGCCACTGTTAGAACAATATAGGCTATCTTAAAGTGTCATGCAAATATAATAATGCCTGCAGCCTGAATGTTTAGCTTCACTGCTTAATCATTTAATGCTTAAATCGTTGAGATAATAAGAATTGAAGGTTAAGGTTACTGAGCTGTTAAGTGCTAGTGGGTAGTGACGGAAAATGTAATAATAATCCTGGTTGTGTTTTCCTAGTGAGCTGTATGCGCTGATGAAAGACCAGGACGACGGAGTGAAGGAGTTAAAACTTGAGCAAGATAATCAAATTTTCAACCACTGCTTCACTGGTATTGGATTCTAAGTTATTTGAATGTTACCATGGGTGTGCAGGAAAGTTTATTTCTTTCTTGGCCCTTTTTCACTGCTTCCTTATTTTTGGCATAGGTGGGACTGTAGTAGACTGGCTGATTTCGAAAGGGAAGGCAAGAAATAGGCCTGAGGCGCTCATGTTAGCCATGGGGCTTCTGACTGAGGGCTTTCTCCAGCCTGCAGATAGCCTGTCAAAGGAGGGGGCAGAAGGCGGAGAGCAAACAACCTTCTTAGATCAGACAAAAGCTCTCTACTACTTTGTGAGTCCAGCTCCGGAAAACATACTAACAAAAACATGTCTTTATTTAAACACTGTATGGATTCTATGATTTTTTTGTGTGTGTGCAACAGATAAACACAACATACTGTCAGATTTACTACGGGAACAGCTTACAGCTAATGGCCCTGACCACAATCCAAACACACCAAAATTTGCAATAAACTTGACAGTTTCTGTCTCAACACGTTTGCTGACTGACAGTCTGTCACATTAAGTCACAACAATAGTTTTTTGCACTTTTGGTAATATCTTGAAAAAAATGTGAAAAAAATAAAAACAATAAAATTGAAGTGGAGTGAATCACTTTGCCAGGGACTGTTCACACCTTGGGTAATACTTATGTCCATCTTTGTCCTTTCAGACAGACAGTGGGTTCTTCTGTGAAGGCTACTCCAGTGACGAAGATGTTCTGCTGAAGGATGAATTCAGGGGAAACATTATAAAACAAGGCTGCTTGCTCAAACAGGTGAACTGCTGGCGCAACAAAACCTGACTGCCACTGTTCAATATTCCCTTGGTGGAAAAGACCTTTCATAAACATCTCAAACACATAAAAACAATTCCAGTTACTGAAAGAGGAACTCAATTTGGCATTCAAAATTCTCAGTTAAATTTAGCATTTTGATATTATGTATTATAAACTTTATTGTCTGATCACTATTTATTTTATCATAGGGACACAGAAGAAAAAACTGGAAAGTACGAAAGTTCATACTTCGAGATGACCCCGCTTATATGCACTATTATGATCCTTCAAAGGTAAATGTCTTGGTTCGATCTATGCTGCGTAAACTAAAATTTTGCACAGCATGAAACTATTTTTTTCTCCTTCCTTATTGTCAGGGCGATGACCCTTTGGGGTCAATACATCTCCGAGGAGCTGTGGTTACAGCTGTAGAGTACGTGCCTGACGGTGGGTGATGTATTTGAGGGTTTTATTTGTGTAAAAATAGCTGTTCAACTGAGACAAAAAAAAAAAAAAAACAGAACTCAAGTGTGCTGTCAGTATAGTATATACATTTTTTGTTATCCATTTTAACTCCTCTTTTGTTTCTATCGTTTCTTGGTTTCAGCCAAGAAGTACGATGTTGATGGCAACCTCTTTGAGATCATCACTTCAGATGAGACTCACTATTTCCTGCAAGCCGCAACATCTGAAGAAAGAAAGGAGTGGATCAAAGCAATACAGACGGTGTCAAAAAGTGGAAAGTAATGAAAGCAGTGAAGCAACAGGGGAATATCTGCCAAACCCCAGCTTGCACCGAAACAGATTTACTATTAAACCTTTATGCTCTTGTCTTTCATTGTGAAGCTCATAGTGAATTTCACTTTTATGCACACATTATATTTATGTTTCTTTATGCTAAATTAATGACAATTTATATAGGAGAAAAAAAGCCCTGCAGAAGTACTATCTATTAATAACCGGATACATATTTTTGAAAAGCCCTGTATGTGTTTGCATAACTTAGAATTGCAAGTTAAATAGACACATGCTTTTGTTTGTGGAGATGCATATCTCTGTCTTTCACACAAAATATTTAAATAAGCTGGTTTGCCGAGCAATGAAGCAGCAGTTTTTTTTATTTATTTTGGTTTTAGTTTGTAGATCAGTTTCACACCTACAAAACACAATTGCCTCAATTTAAATGAACATGCAGTGACAGTAAAATGTACTTCCTTGGAACAACAAACTGGTTTAACCTATTTAGACTTATTATTAATTCACACTGGTTTCACTTCTTCTTTGTGCAGTTTCAAAAGTCTGAGATAGCTGCTGTTATCACACAAATGCTTAGCTTTTGGGTGTGTACAAAGTCTGAGTTGTATTCTGTCTTCCCCGTTGCACATCCACTTTGTAGCAGTGCATGCCTGCTGCATTTGTGAGACAGTTCATCAGCCACAAAAATGACTAGTTTTAGCCGGGGCATGACTAAGTGGGAAAAAAAACCCACAGCAGAGATCACCACTTATTTCAACAGTAGATTTAAGGGCAGCTCAAAGTTGTTCATTTGCAAAGCAGTAGCTTCAGACAGTACTACTTGTTTGACTTCTGGTTTGCTTTAAATGTATGTATAGCATATAAAAAATAAGCAGTGCACATCCGTTGCCTGTCCTGTAAGATTTAAACATATTGGGGGCATTATTAATTGTGTGACCTTTCTAAATTTAGCTATGAATTCTAAAGCCTATTTTTTGAACAGTAATCCCACATCAGTGGTGTACTTAGTTTAAAATACAACTGTTTGCTTATTTGTGCTTTTCTGTTTGAAGGGAGTGAGTAAATGCTTTGAAAACATGATAAAGTGGCATTATGTATTTCAATTAAATCCACATATGATTTCTGTTAGAGGTGACCGGTTTCTTTTGCTGGCGTTAGTTTTAACTGCAACATCTTTTGTGAAGAATTCACGGTGATTCAAGGAGGCACGTCAAATGTCTTGAATAACATTGTCACGACTATGCAGCCAGACTCACTGACACCTAACACCCACTGACTTTCTCAGATAATGTTTCAGCTTTGTGTCAAAATACTCTTGATTTCAGACTGTTAAAGCACACAGTGTAGGCTGTGTATCAGACCGCTGACAGTAAGCAAATGATGATACAAAAGTCTGATATATCATATAATTGGAACGTTGGGATTGAGTGGTTTGCAAAGACTTTTGCAACATTTGACTGTACAAAACAAAATGAAAACCAAAGCAGTGCATCTCTGTGGGCATCTTGGAGGCTGCAATGACAACTACTAATGCTGTTGATTTGATTGCTCTTTCAAATTTATCGCTTTCTGTGTGAAAAATATTAAAATAAGTCAAACTAAGAAAAACTGTGCACGTCATTTTTTATTTTTTTTTACACTACTACTGACTTAATTTTTAATACAATAAAAACAAATTAGTACAATAATGATGCAAAGCTTATGCTCACACGCTCGTACAAGTTTTATATTATCTTGAAAACTTTGAATTCAGTCATTTTTTATTTCAGGCAGTAAATCATTCCACAGTTGTGTTGCTCGTACCGCAAATGCACTATGGTAACTTACAGAGGATTTTTAAATCCAATGCTTACAATACTTTTGCAAAAACTCCCATGTCTATTATTTGTATCGTCACAGTTATAACAAAAGTCAGTTTAAAATTGCACATATTTACAGCTTCAACAATCCATAATAAAGAAAATAAAAAACGTGTTTATTTCTCAAATATTTGGTGCAGAAAACTGGTTAAAAATTGTTCTATTAAACAGGTATGCATGTTTGTGTAATATCTGTTGGCAGGAGACAGTATTGTACATGGAAACGGGTCACTTATTAACCACTCAGTCTACGAACACAAAGAAGACTTCACCAAAACTGCCAGCAGATGGCAGTATTACCCCATGATAGTTACTCAAAGTATTTATAAGGTTCTTTTTTTGGTTCCTTGTTTTATTGTTTCTTTGTTTCATGGAAACCCCGTGTGCAACCTAGTTTGTTTCCAGCAATTTGCACAAAAGTTTGTGGTGCATTTGTATCCTAAAGAAAACCCCAATGCAGAAATCTATATGAAAAAAGTATATAAATATATTACAAATTATCAGGTTAAAGCTGTACGACATAACTTCGATATAAATATTTTTTATCATATTTATTAAAACTGTTCCTATGTCGTGACAGTATATGAGAGAGATATTCTGTGAAAAAAACTCAAGCTCCTTTTTTCCCTCTTCCTGAAGTCCAACTACTTTCTATAGAAATTCATAAACAACCTGTCAGAGGGAGGGGGCGTGTCTTAGTGCTACAGGTCCTGAGTGTCAGGACTGCTATAACAGTGACGAGGACAATCTGAAGGATAATAAAACAGAAGTCTGTAATGACAACTGAAACGCTGCCTTTAGCATCCAGATTGCGTTTTACGCAAACCGGAACAGTTTGCTGCTGGAGTTTAATTTATAGTATAGCTGTGATGGATACTAAACAAAGTGTTAGTATAAGTGAAAGATGTTTTTTTTTTCTTGGTTTGTAACAAATTATTAGTCAATTGTTCAAAAATACTACCATAAAAAAAATATTTTCTGTATACTAAGGAAAAGCAAAATGTCTAGGTGATTTTTTTTTTTTTTTATCAATGTCATATTGCCGTATTGATATAACTCATGTAATTTTACCCTACTCTTCATAATTAGTGGCACTTGGTGAATGACAGAAATTGGGTGAGTGTGTGACAAACTGGCAGCTCCTGTATTTCTTAAATTAACAAGACTTTGAAATGGATCAATTTTTGTCCTCTTGTTTTATCTTAACACAACAGCGGAAAACTTTTAGGACCATCTCTCCATGGTCAGCCATCCTGAACAGCAGAAACCAACAGAGAGCAGCGATGATGACTTGGTAGGATCAATTTCTCATTGTGATGAAGACAGAGCACTGCTGTTTTGTGCATTACCTCCAACAATCATCTGTCAGTAACAGCAGGATGCCTTTTTTCTATCCTCCCCCACAATGGGTTTCTCAGACAACTCAGAGGTAAGCCATCAGACAACTTCCTGTCTTAACTAATGAGCACTTTTCTTCAGCCAACCTCAGAGCTCAGCACACATGGAATTAAAGTACTATCCTTAGCAGGACTTTAATTCCTGACAGCAGGATAAACAAAATACATTAATTCCCAGCTACGGGCAGGTCTCTGGACTCACCGAACCCACAGATCTATTGCCACGTATTTATAACCGTAGCTGTAATTGAGAAGGAGAGTGACCCTCAGCCGTACGTCATTCAGGCATTCACCTTACCCATGGCGAGGATGCACACAACCTTTAATCTACTGTGCCTGCATGAAGACAGACTGGGAAGTGTTTTATACAGTGATAAAATGAAACAAGAGCAGAAAACTTCAAGATCAAATGCACATCTGGAGATTTAAATTTGAACAAAAATACTCAATTTTGTTTCTCCCTTCTAAGTCAGAAAAGAGAATTTCTCCATATTTCAGAAATGTAGTCATTTCTGTGTGTGGCCTTGTTTAGTACCAAGGTACACAAAAGGTATTTAACAGGGGTGAAGTGGTACACAAAAGACATGGTTCTATCTGTGCTTCGGTTTTAAAGTCTTGGTTACGTACGATTTTTACAGAACCCCTAAAGGGACTTTGAGGTAAAATAAACTTCAGTGATTAAATTTAACAAGTGAAATAAACATACTGGTGTACTCCAGAAAACTCCAGGGACCTTTGAGATTATTTTTGGAGTTGCTGCGTTTACTGAAATTAAAATATCTGACATAATTCAGCTTTTTTTTTTCCCAGTTTGGGCTGACATACAAAGACTTTTTTAAAAAATTTTTTATTGTATTTTTTTTTTTGCTTCATTATTAAGAGATCAAGAAAAGATATGACACACTGCTGATAGAGCATTTATTGCTTTGCTTCCCTTACTGCCAGAGGTAACCAGCACATCAAGGGGTTTTACTCATTGCTGCTGTCGCTAGTTTGTGGAGTTGAGTGGAGGTGTAACAGGGGATCCCCTCCGGAAGGGTGAGAGCAGCACTTCCGAAAGCGGAGGAGGCGAAACCTTTAGTTCCCCCGGGGCGTTGCGCAGCCACGGGGGATTAAAAGGATTTCTCAAACACGAATTAAAGAATCAAGGCGACACAAAGTTTTTGATTTAAGAGTTGAGCTCAAAAAAAGTTGATTTCACACGACACTGCCCTTTTAAAAATGTCGGAGTCCACCGAGCTGAAACTAAGGTAGTGGTTTATTTTGTAAACTATTAAGAATTATCTGCATCCGCACAACAGGATGCCGCGCCACAGAAAATGGTGTAGTAGATATTTGCGACCAATAGGAGGCGCTGCAGTGTTGCCAGATTGGGCTGGTTTCTGGGTTAATCCTCAAGACTGTAATGAAAAAGTATCTGTATGGTTGGACGTTGGGTATAAAATCTGGACTGTCTGTCCATACACCTGAGTTATTCCATAAACATTTGGTAATTATCTTATAATATTTTAATATGTGTTTACAAAACCAAAAATATGATTAAGCTAATTTGTTTGGTCATCAGTACTGCTCTTCCTAATGCACTACATGGGTTGATGCAACACATACAGCTGTTGGCATCAAAACCAAAATAAAACATATCTGAACTGTATTTTTGGAAATGTGCCATGGCCCTTTGCTTATTTGGATTTTACATGTCCATGCTTTGTTACATGTGGAACAGTGATAATAAATAATGTTTAACACAGTGTAAGAGAGTTGATTTTGTTCTGAACTGAGTGTCCACACATGTGTGAACGCAATTTTCAAATATATTGTAGTTATATTTATTGGACCATCCTAACCAAAAAGGGCTAGAAGAAATTCACAAGGTGTGGCATTTCAAAATTCTGGTTCTAGGAGATTGATTATTATATTAGAGCGAAAGAATACTTTATTTATTCAAATGTTAATTGAAGGTTAAACCAGTAAAGACGACTAATTATCAAAGAAAAGCAATTGGTGGTCATTCATAAAACACAAAATCTCCTTTTAATACCAGAAACAAACTAAATGAGTCCTCAGAGACTCATTTGTTAGTCTATTCTTGTGATAAGGTGAACATGAAAGACATCTTCACCTTGAAAGACATGTACTGCAATTACAAATGTGCAATTTTTAAAACTCTGCATGTATAATCAATTACGATTGCATATGAACTTTGCTTGCTAATCCCAGGAGAAATACTTGACCTTTGAAGAAAAAATATCAAGTCACTTCCACTAGGATTCAGATATACATTTTTAATTTGCACATTAACTAAAGTTAAAATAGGAAAGGAACATGAGTTTCAATTCAGGATTTTGAGATTTGTAGCACACAGGCAGACAAACATGAGGGACAGTTGAGGCTTCAAAAAAAAACCCCAAAAAACTAATGCTAAAGCAACTTAGAGTAGATGGTTTTAAGGTCTTGGCAGACGACACAATCAGCACCAGAGCGGGAAGACTAGACTCCTCGGGCGTTCAGTCCTATGTCTGAGGACTCATTCAGCACATCTCTAAAGAATACCCTGGGGACTAAACACACTTCAGGTCAGAGGCATAACAGCTAAAGTGGACCCACGCAGTGGTGAAAAGAACTGTTAACGATTGCTTCTGACCCAAGCAGAAGAGGCCATTTGCTGTGTTTGTGAGCAATAGATGGTGTAGCCTTTTTTACTTTGCTGTGAAGGAGCGCATCCACACTTTGAGATTGCACTGTTAGCTGCTACCAAGTAGAAAAAATAGATAACTGTATACAAAGACAAGCTAGCTTAGCTTTGGATATTAATTATTGTTGTAAATTATATTTATATATGGAGTTTTTCATAGGGTTTTGGTTCATTAGACAGTGCAGTGGGAAAGCAGACCATACTACCTGAAAATCTAACAAATGTTGCAACTTTGATCATCAATAAATTCGAGTAGACTAGACTATCGTATGGAAACATACGATAGTATGACTATGGAAACACCCAAAATCAACCACAGTCCAACTAGACTTTACCTTAATAGACCTTTTGGCCTGGAAATGTTTTTGTCACTCTGATGCATTGTCCTGCATTAAACTCCCCCTCTGTGCTGCAGTGGGCCAACATCCAGAGGTCCAAATCAGGATACAGAAAGCAGCTGACTAAGAACCAAAATAATAGCAAGGGACGACCTAGTTCTTTTACTGGAAGGCCAATTGTTTGCTTTTGTGTTTCTGCTTTGTCATCAAGAGCGACGCTTTTCACAACTGTGCCACAAAAGCAACAATAAATTCTGGAAGGCCCCAGGCTGATACGATAGGCAGGGCGAGGGGACCCGGGGCGGGGACAGCTATTTCGACTATAGTCATTACTTTACACTGTTCAGTCTAGCATGAGACCGCTAAGGGTGAGCGCCCAAGTTTTCTCACATTAAAGGTGCTGAAGCACTCCAGGGTTACCATCAGCCCAGAGGAACCAGACCAAAATGTTCAAGACCAGCTTCAAGCGCGAGGTGCGCAAGGAGAAGTATGAGCGCTCTGATGTCTTTGATGAAGAAACCGAGGACTCTGAAACCCCTGCAGGTGTCTCAGCCATCCAGGGCTGGGAGAGCCTTCAGGAGCTCAACAGCCGCTTTGCCCGGTACATCAACCGGGCTCGAGTGCTAGAGCAGCGGAACGCCGTTTTCCGCAAGCAGCTGGAGACGCTGCAGCGGATGGAGGAGGCCAGTGGCCTCGAGGAGGCCTTCACAGAGCAGATTGAAATCAACAGGCAGCGAATCCGAGAACTGAGCTCCGAGCACGGCAAGCTGGAGCGGGAGTTGAGGGAAGCTTGCCGCATGCTGGATGAATATACCAACAAGTAAGAAGGATGACAGACATTTGTTTATCTGTTGGTCAAAGGTCAAAGATAGAGCATAATTAAGTAAATAATATCAGCATTAGTAGAGTACTCAACAGAAGAAGCTGCTGAGTGTTTTTGTTTTTTTTCTCTTTTTCTTTTGCTTGTCAAAAATATAAGAAACCTAATGTTAAAAACTCTTCACCATCACAAAATTTGGATAGTGATTGTGCCATTATTCTAGCTTACTGCTTATGTTTCAAATCATGCAAAATTGTTCAAATATTTACTGTTCTAGTCAGTCTTGATAAAAGTTAAATCTTTTTAGTATGTGATCAATCATGAAAGCACATTATTTTTTATAAACTGTTATTGACTACTGCAAAACATTCTGTGTTTTTACGAACTGCTCTTTAAACAGGTTAGGCTTCTGTCCATGTGATTGTCAAAAGAAATAATTAAAGATCTGACCAATAAACTAAAAATACATCAGCCAAATATTAAATTGTAAATACTGCTGGATAGAAAATGAACTGTTATTGGCAATCAACTTAGTATTACAGTAAAGCTCAAAATTACTCAGATTACCTGGCAAATTTAGGTTTAAATTAAAATTTTAATTGACCACCTTTTTTTCTACCAGGAATTTATGTTAATATTTTAGGCTCATTTAAAGGTACAGTATGTAACTTTTATAAACAATATGTTTATATATATATATATATATATATATATATATATATATATATATAAACAT
>CAEGAD010065395.1:0-74640 GCA_903067055.1 Poeciliopsis paucimaculata
ATAAACAAAAACATCTGGCAGCAGTGCAAATGTTTTTTCATTTGATTTGCACTAATCCCCTTTTTATTTAGATATCCAATGCAGATATCTGAGGTTTAGTATCGGCTAATACGGACAGAAAAACAGCTGACCTGATTTAAAACATCCATCCATCCATCCATCCATTTTCTTTCACCCTTGTCCCTAATAGGGTCGGGTGTTGCTGGTGCCAGCTGCGTTCCGGGCGAGAGGCGGGGTCACCCTGGACAGGTCGCCAGTCTGTCGCAGGACTTAAAACATTTCTTTTTATTTGTATTTTTTTCCAACACATACATAAATGTACTGAATTACAAAAGCATTTGGTAGCTCTGTGTCAGTACAGCACACTTAAAAACACCAACAGCTTCACAATCTTGGTCAAACATGTATAAACAACAGAAGAACTAGTAGCTCAGTGCAGTTTACCACAGTCCGTGTAGGAGACAAAATAAACAAGTGACAGAAAGTGTTCTAATTAAATGAGACCATAACAGAACTGGACGCCCACGTATTCCCAGTATAGTACTCATGGATCCACCAATTGACAGATTTTTTTGTGGACCCAAAACAATCTGTGAATAGGCAAAATTGTCTTTGAGAATTTGTAAAGTGTCTGAAAGAAAATGCAGCTTCAGAAGCTTAAATAACTAGACACAATGCTACTGAACAAGCTACTCCATGATGTTTGCAGCCAATCCAGGAGTGTTATTCATTTTTGTTAGCTTTGGTGGTAGTCCTACAAGAGTTTGCACTGTGCATGCTAAAGAGGTTGGTCCTTACAGTGCTAAAATAGACAACTAGAAATGTTTTTAGAAGAGGTCTCTCGTGTTCGTGAATTTCAGCTTTTCACAGGTGGTTATAGTTCCTAACCCTCACAAAAAAACTGGGGGTCCAAATGCAAAATGTTAACTAACACTGTACATGATCCTGGTCACGTCCCTGTCACTGTGGAAGATGGTGATGGCAGCATCCAAATTCTATGAGGAATTACTTTGTATGTATCTGTAACATAAAGTCCTCCAAAATACCTCGACATGTCTGGCTGTAACATGGCAAAGTGTGAAATACCTGTACATGCCACAGTAAATTTACTAAAGCTTCAAGATCAAGAAAAGATCTGCAACTAACCTTTTCCTCATGCATAGGTGTGAAATTTTACTACCAGAAAATTTTTATTCTTCTAGGAATAAAGAGTTCAGCTGTGACATTCTAGGAGTTAGAATGTCACAGCTGCCAGCGAATAAACAGCTGCAGCTTGACATAATGCTTCAATCAAGACTGAGACGTGGAACTGCAGGCAAAGATGGTTTTCTTTAGTATGTGACAGCAGCTGCAAAAAGACCTTCTTTGAAAAAAGTTTAGGAAATTATGCCAAAGGAAACATTAGAAATCAGTAATCTTATCTACGATCTATCAAAACTGACAGAAATCATGGATGAATAGGACAATAAATTCCAGAGCTCAACAAATTGAGAGCACATTGTAAACTAACGTTTGGCTAAAACAAGCCTCTGTAACAACTGTTTGTTGCTGAAGTACAGATGAGGGAAATGTAAAGTATTTAAGATCAAAAGTCTAGAGCAGGCTCTTATTTCTATAATGTTCCTCAAAGGTCATTGAGTCTAAGCTTTCCAAAGCATTTCAATAACATTTTTATAGGAAACTTGATTCAAACTGTATAAACAAGTGTAAAACCGGTTGCATCTAATAATAGTGTTGATACAGTTTCGGGGCAAACAGTGATTTTCTTTCTATAACTGAGCAAGAGTACAAGCGATGTGGAAATTCAACTTAGATTAATGAAACTGTATGAAAGTATCTGAGCACAGAACAGTTGGCTTTGGTTAAGAATGTTATTAGGAAACTGCAGGACAAATGAAACTCCCTAAAGGCTGACCAGGCCTGGTTAATCCTGTGATTTGACTGTGTGCAGCCGAGAGCTTAAAAAACCTGCCAGTGGTTGGTCACCACATTGTGTTTTCCTCTGCCAATTTAGCATGGCACAATGTGAAAGGAAACAGTCTAACCCACATGCAGACCAGAAAATGACTAGAGATTTGCTTTGCTTTTGACTTGTTCAGTACCTGTACTTTTTTAAAGTTTTACTTTATAGTCAACGAGGCCAGGAATCCAGTATATGTTTCTTGTCAACTGATAATAAAAGTAGGAACACCAATACACAACACAAGTAGTTCCTCATGCCAGGTCATCTTGGGATGGAACTAAAGGAAGCAAACTCCACAATCTCAATCCCATCATTGACATATGAAATGTTTTTTTCTACTTTCTGGGTTGTGCTTTGGTCATAATGCATGGCTGGAGTTTGAACATACTTTTGATTAAATTGATTTCAATAACATGTCTATATTTGGTAATGGTGGTATTCCATGTCCCTGTTTCCCTCTAATCAAAGCCTTAACAGCTTGTCAAGCTTAAGCAAAGCCCATTAGTCACCACACACTTCAAATAAATGCTTTATTTAAACAGGAACAAAATATCCATCCATCTAGAACTATCCACTGTCTTGTCCTTATTCAAGATTGGACCACAGAGCTAAAGCCTCGTTCATTCAGCAAGATGTTCATGATTTTTGTCCCCATTTATCCCTTCAACAATCTTAAAGACGCCCCAATTATCAGGATGACTCTTAAGATAATCTTAAATAATATTCCTGCCATGATCACAATTTGTTAAAGATTATCTTTTGCCAATTGAAAAGCAATGTGATGGAAGCACTGGAGGGAATTCAAATTAAGAAAACAAAACAACTGCCATAGTGCACCAAAAAATCCATTAGACATGAGAGATTATTCTATATCGTTTTCTCTATTAAAAGTAGTCTGCGAGCTACAGCCATTGCTTCTTCTCAGTTGACTATGTTTATTTACTCTGAACTCATTTTTGGCCTCAAGATTTTATGAGATTTCCCATCTGGCATCTGAATGTTGGTGAGTGAAATTGGTTCATGGTGTGGTATGTTAAATGTGCTGTACACACACTGTATGACCAAACCTGTCATACCTACATTTTTTTATCCCCATGTATGAGGTCTGTCAGGTTTTGAAAATCAGTCAAAAATTTTACAATCTTGCTGTGTAGCATGCACAATAGGTGCAGAGGGGACACATTCCTGTCACCAGAGACATTACCCAGCTCCTTCCTGGGGAACCCATTGTTCCTAGGTCAAAATGGATACACGGTCTCTCCAGTGACCTGTGAGACTACCACAAGGAATCTATATGATGGTGGTGTGGCATCTCAACAGATGCCCGAGTTGTTTCTGCATCTTACATATTGTCTGATACAACAGTCAGCGTATGTGGCAAGACAAGTACCAGTGAGACATCAGCTTTAAAAAGGCAATGATTGGTTTTTATGCTTGATTACATTCGAAATATCATTGAAAAGGAACTTAAAACTCAGATCTTTCTTATACCTTGAAGGTATTGCTGTGCACTTTCACAACACAGTCCTTACATGAGTCTCTCTGCACCGCCTTAGCATCTAATTCATACATAACCATCTGTGTAGGTGTCTGTAGCTGTATGTGAAAAGTTAATAGTCCATATCTGCATGCAGTATAAAAGCAGTAGCGGGAGGCAGACCTGGCACAAGCTCCCTCCTGCTGATTTCAGCTGTCAGCCACATTTATTAAGTATGATGAATCACCCCTCGACTTCACATCCAATCTAAGGCCTCTCAGAGGGACTCAAATCTGGTCACCTTTTTTACTAAATGATTTTCTTGGCTCGTGGTGCGGCAAGCTGGCGTTTGGACTGACAACCTGTTGGTACGAGCTGCTGGTAAAAATCAAAGTGCCAACGGGCCCGCAGCTGGATGTGTCATTTTTGAAACAGCGTGGACAATTAAGTGCCCAGACGACATGTAGACCCCATTGTGACAGGAATTTTAAAAGGTTAGTTGGGAGTTTTTCAATGAGTCATTGAATATATAAGTGTTCTTTTGACCTTCCCTAAAACGGATCTCTACCTGTAACCTGGGTCATTGAAGCTAACAGTTATTGACGTACCATAAAAACACCTTTCACAATGCAGAGTTTTCCCTTTCTTTACAACCTTTCCTTTTAGGTCTTACTTATATTTTACACAGTAATGCACTCAAATATGACTGTAGTCTCTTTGTGAAAAATAACTGTGTACCGAGATAAGACAAGGTCAGAGAAAACAAAAACCCCAAGCAGGACAAGTGTTTCTCTCGGAGCGTGACTTGGTCTGGAACAGTACACCCCTAGGATAGAACCTTTGATCTTGGCCTGAACGGAAGAGCTTGAGCAGAAAACAATAAGAGGAGCAGAAGAGGAGGGAAAAAACTGAGCAATCGATAGATTCTTGTAGGCATGGCCTCAAGTTTCCAATCTAACACAGTGCTTTATTGATTAGGCTTCAAGGCGCAGGGACAGTAATGTCAGCACTGGATCTGGGAGTCTTTAACAAAGCAAACTAATGAGGAAGATGTTGGATAGTTGAGTCTGTGTACAAAATACACAGAAATGAAAAATCAGAACTAAAATCTGAACTAGTCATACTAAAGATTCCTTGTGGTGGTAAAATTATGTTTACATGAGGCCTAATGTTTATGTATCGTAAGCATTACAAATGTCAAATGTGAGGTTTTTAGGATTGAAATTTCAACATTTCCCAATCTATAACCTTTGGTAGAAATCTCTGACTATTCTCACTATGTTGGTAAATTTACTTCTACTTGTTAGTAGAAGTTTCATCTTCTAGTTTTGGTCTGGGCTTTGATTAGGCAGTTCCAAAGCTATAATTTTCTCTGGTGAATCCAGGAATAACCCTCTTCCATTGGAACAATAGTAACCTCTGCCTGCTGTCTTTTTCTGTGGCTATAGTAGTTCTCTGGTGAAATTTGTGTAAATCTTGCCAAAAAAGTTTCACTGGTTGCATCAGACTGTAACCTATACTCCTAGAAGATTATTGGAGGATTTTTCTTGGTAGGGATTCCTTCAATTTAATGACTTCGGTCTTCATTACTGCTTTATGGTTCCGACATATACGAGTAAAGGGGACTGGTGTCACAGTGAAATACAAGCAGCTCTAATCAGAAATGCCTGCAGTTATTTCTAACCAGTTCCTGTTGCGTCTTCACCAATATCAACCAGTTAGTTTTAGGTTTTTGGTATTCACCATTATTGCATATTTTCTGGTTTTATTGAGCCAAGATTTTAACATTGTGACATCTTTGCAGACTTTAAGATTTACACATCTAAGTCAATATTAAGGCTGTTGTAAACAAATATTTTAGTAATCGAGTAATCTATTGATTATTCTTACGATTAACTGAGTAATCGGATAAAATAAAGAGATCAAATAAGACATTGTTAAATCTAACATGACAGCAGTATTACTATCACTTATCAACATCAGTACAATTTTTCACATTTGAGCATCACTAACAATAACTTCCTTGCGATAATCATCTAAGCACAGCCGCCCGCGGTGTTCATATCCGCTCACCTGTATAAATACACCTGCAGTGCTCTTCCCCGCTGTTCGCTCTGAACCGGCCACCAGGCAGCATCTCCAGGAGGATAAAAGCTGCTGCTAATAAGCATCATTTAATGATGCTCATTGGTCTCCCGAAAAAAACGACAAAGACCCTGACATTATCATCAATCGATAACATCCTCCCAGGCCGAACTTGAAAACTGGACATTATGCTGCTAACACTTAGCTTTTGTCAACAACTCAGGCGGAAGTGAAAGCACTGCACAACGCAAATAATAACCTGGCTGGAACACGGTGAGCTAAATAATAAAATATAACTTAAGGAAGCTTCAAAGGCAGATACATTTTCCTTGAGGAATTTTCATAATCGAGGTACTCTAATCACTCGAGGAATTGTTTCAGTCCTATTCAATAAATTAGTAGAACGTTTGGTATTTGTGAACTATTATTTTTAGGGTGTGGACAAATGAGCAACTTGTTATAAATCCATTGGCGTTTGGACCTTTAGCTTTAGGTTTTCTATCTTGATCATTTCTTTGTTATTTGTTTTTCTTATTTCTAACCATGTTAGCTGATTTAGTCTCTTTGAATGAGTTCCATTAGACTTGTGTTTATTCCTGTTTACTGCTTGTATTAGGCTTTTGCCCCCTTCCTTAGCTGCATCCATTCACCCATAATTAGTTCTTCTGGTTCATTTATTGTTTCCACCTCATATTTTAAGTTCTCAATCTTTGACTTGCTGGATCATTTTCCGTTATACTTGTGCTCTGGCCTCTATCATATTCTCTGATATTATTTCTAAGTTGTTTTTCAGTTTATTATTAAATATCCACTACTGTGTTCTTCCAGAGCTCCACTCTGTATTTTGGTCCTTCTTCTAACTTTATTGAACATTTCTTATGCTTTACATTTTCCCATCTTGACTTTATTTATTTAATTTTTTTTTTTTTCATTAACTTGTGCAGGGCATACATTCCTGTAAATGTGGAAAAGGTTTAGAAATAATTTATCATAAATAGGTGTGAACATCTACTTTAATTCCTAGAAAGGAAGACCTTTAGAACCAGGTCAGAGCTGACATTAAATACAAAACTCATTGCATGAAAGTGAAATGGCTAAATGTGAGCTATTTCTATACATATTGTGAATGTTTGTAGCGATGACATGCAGCTATTTTGGTAGCTGGAATGAGATTAGCTTCAGGCAGTTGAGTCATTTAGGCAGCAAACTGAGTAGTTTTCCTGTGAAACGATGCAAAAGCTTTTATAAATATGCTGGTGAGATTAAATATGATTGACTATAACCCCCAAAAACAAACCGGGAAACTCATTCTTACAAAACACAAGCTAAATAGGTAAATCTGGTCATTTTTCATTTCATTCAAATCAATAGTAATCATTCAGGTTTTATAGTTTGTAGTTAGTCTAGTCTAAGATAAGATGATTACATAGTCTTTGTATGTCTTGTATAGTTTGACACAGATTGAGGATCTCTCAGACGGTTCAAAACCTCCTAATTTCCAAACAAACTCCAAGTGTCTTTCATCCAATAGGTGGAATGGCAGAAAAAAACTAATTCAGGCAACTTAAAAAAAATAAATAAATAAATAAAAAATAGAAATAATGGAGAAACTCCGTTTAACATCACAATTGTTTACAAAATCTCAGACCAAACGGAAGTGTTGCAAAATCTCTGTATTTGTATTCATATGTGGATATAAGCAAATGGAGATTTAGGGTTCCACACATTATGGTGTGCAACAAATAATGCATCAATATATCCACATACTTAACTGACATGATTCCCAATCAACATCATGCTGTGTTTTATGTAAGAATATCATATTCTAAAATATTGAGGTTGAAGTAGTTTAACCTCTATATCTATCCACACAAATGAACCTCCTGATGCCTTGTTTAAATCCTGCCAGGAAATTGTGGTTATTTTACAGAAAACTGATTGGCTGACATAGGCTTTAGTTTAGTGCTACACTGCCCCCTGTAGGTTTGGCATGTTTAGAACAATATTTAGGGGTGTATTTGTTCGGGTCCCGTGGATGAAAACTTGTGAAACTGATCGTGTGTTTGAGGTTATTTTTTTAAAGATCTCTTTGACCTGTCAACCTGTGCAAATGTCTGTGGAGTTTCTGAAATAGAAACTTGTTTGCAGTTTATGAGGCTGATTTTACTTCTGTGTTTTAATGACGTCAGACTTTGTGGCTCGAGAACTAATTAGACAAAAAGTCTTCACGTATAATTGAACAGCAAGAAGAAAGGAACAACATGACCAACTGTCTGATGAAAGCATGCTCTTGGATAAGCCCTAGTGTGAGTCATTATTGTCTATTGCAGGCAAGACAGATGTAGATGTGTTTACATTGACCATGTAACTGTGCAATTATAGACTTCAAAAATGAATTTGCTCAATGGAAGTGCGGTCATTCCTAAAAAGAATTCTTACGTTTTGCTAAAAAGTCTTTTTTTCGGTCATATTAAATTGGCTTATTTTGCAAAACTCCAATGGAAACACTTTTGAACGTCAGTGTTCAAAAGTCCGGTTATTGAACATGTGAATCACATGTTCAACATCTGGATGCCAACGTTGGTGCAAACCACAAAGAAGAAGACAAAAGTAAGTAGTGAGAGGATGATGGGGCAACATATTTTCATCAACCGATTATGTGAACAAACTTCACAAGTAATTTTAATTGAGTTTCTTGTTTAATTGCAAAATTTTATTTTAAGGCTTTTGTGAAAAACTGACAAAGTTTTGTGCACATTTGTAATGAAAATGCAGCTATTCTACACAAACCATAAAAAAATCCAAACTTCCTGCTGGAGAGAAATTAAAGGATACTCTCCAACACACAAAAAGATTCTGTTTCAATCACGGCACATTCTGTGACATAGAGACATAAAAAGATAGCGGCAGACAGGCTTATCTCTAAACACTGGCAGCTTATAATGAGACTGACTTCCTCTGCAGCCAGCGGTGGAGCGGCGCTGGCTGACAGCCTCTCGGCCCCTCCGTGTCAACGTGAGGGGATTTGAAGACTGACAGCCGGGGCCACGCGCTTACAGATGTTTTCACACTCCTAACACACACACACACACACACAGCAGCTCTGCTTCAAGGTTCACTTCAGCTGTGGGAGGCAAGATGACGAGATGTATTTGAAGTCTTGACGCATGGAAGAGATACAGTATTGAGCTGCGGTGTGTTGGGGCTTATAAGTGGTGAGTGGGCGCTTCACAGAGAGCCAACTGAGAGGAGGACGGAGCTTCAGGCCATCAACATACAAAGAGGGACTTATTAATTACAAAGATTTGGATTACATGTATAGATTGGAGATGAACACGTACAAAACTTTAGCTGAATTTAGGCAACAGATAACTCCGACTTCTATAAAACTGGATTTAAAAGTAGATCAAGAGTTTAAAAGTTAAGTTTATTTGTGCAGCACATTTCAGTAACCAGGCAATTCAAAGCACTTTATTCCATAAAAAAACCATTATACTGTAACCAATTATGAAACAAGTCATAGACATTACGTTTGTGAAATGCTATCATCAAACTCATTGAGCAAATATATTTATTGATGTTCCATTTACTACAAAACAAAAGTAGCAACTTTAAACAGGTGGGTGTTCAGTCTCGATTTAAATATAATCAGTGTTTTGGCAGTTTGGCATTTTTCTGGAAGTTTGTTCCAGAGTTGTGGTGCATAGAAGCACCACAAACCACGTCACCCTGTCAAATTCCCAAACACTGTTTATGTGTGCTGGCTGAAAGTAACTGCTACCAGTAGGAATGCTAAGTTATCACTTGAGAAATGCTAAAGAGCTACAAAAGGTCATATAAGCTCACCTATATTCTTAACCTATAAATTGGTTTGAAACATACAGATAGATCTTCACTCACCTTCTAGAGACATACTCATGATAATTAAAATTAAACCAACTTTCAAATGTAATGTAAACTATGACTTGTTTTTTCATAATGCATTTCAAAAAAGCCCGGATGAAAAAGTTGGGATTTGAAATTTAAACACATTGTTTGTTTTATTTTTATCATAAAACACCAAAACCGAGCATCTAAATATTAAAAAACACGTAATACATGACAGTGGACACTCATGTATTTACAGTTCAGTGCTTATTTTTTCATATAGCATTTCTAAAATATTTGAAAGACAATTTATCTTGGGAAGTTTAGCATTTGGTTTCTATGCACCAAAGTTCTCGAACAAACTTCCAGAAAACTGCATAGATGATGAAACACTGAGTTCCTTTAAATCAAGGCTAAAACCAACCTGCTTAGACTTGTTTTGATTACTAATCAATGGAACACCGACCTACATATTTGATGTATATTTTGTGGCTGAACAGTAGGAAAGCGGGTGGGGAATTTGTCCCGTCAGGCTGTCAGTTCCCAAAACCATACACACACACACACACACACAAAAAACAAACTGGCAGAAGCGCATCAGTCCGATCCGGCTAGATCACACATAGCGTCAAAAACTCTTGAATTCCACATAATCTCATCAT
Source organism: Poeciliopsis paucimaculata (assembly GCA_903067055.1). Taxonomy (NCBI): domain Eukaryota; kingdom Metazoa; phylum Chordata; class Actinopteri; order Cyprinodontiformes; family Poeciliidae; genus Poeciliopsis; species Poeciliopsis paucimaculata. The sequence continues at coordinate 10,055 of CAEGAD010065395.1, forward strand.
TAGGAGGGTTAAATACCAGGGCTCGATGCTACACAGTCCCTGGCATTTGCACACCAGCCAATCCAGAAGCTCCATTCATATTCTCTGTCAATGCTATTGGCTGAACCCCCAAGTGCAGAGAGAAGGAAGACGGCAATGTTTGTGTCTGCAGTAGTTTCAAAAATGTGTATTAATTCATATTAAAGTATAAGTAGAGTCTGAAGTGAACTATTACACTAGATCGCTATAAGTGTTTTTAGAGAGGATCTCAAGTATTTACAGACTTGAACTATTCACATACAGCTGTGGTCCGCAAGCCTCGTGAAAATCAGGGGTCGACTGTAGTAAGTAGCATTTATTGTTTTACGAGATTCACAACATCCTGACTTTCTACCTTTTGTGCATCTGACCAAAACATAAAACCCATAATAGAGAAGAAGCAGCCGTTCTTTATGAATGTAGTAGCAGAAAGCCTCCCAGGCTTGGTATTCATCTGTTTCCTGGGCCACATCAAATTTCTTGCACTCTGAGCCAATTGGTGTGGAAGTAATTCTGAGTCCACTTGAATCTCATATTAATGTTGCGTGTCTCTGTGTCGCTCCTGTCGCCACGGATCACTGACTCATAAACATGGCCAACCACCGAAAGAAAGTCCACTGTTTTGTCTAAACCCGCCGTTCTCCTCCTTCTAAGGTTACAGGAAGTCATGCGGCCTGATGATAAATGATTGTTTTTTTTCCTTTCCTCTCCATGTGAGGCCAACCTCACTGATTACTGATTTAGAAAATCTGCTGCGTTTAGGTTGAAAGAAATGTTGCACCTCATCAATGTCTGCTTTTTTACTGTCTTCCAGATCTACTGAAAATAAATGAACTCCATTTATTCTCACAGTGATCGAAACTACCAATAAAAATTTTAGAGAAAAATCAAAAAAAGTTTAGATTATTTTTTCCACTGAGTCAAAATGAGATGACACGGGAACATGCATACACATAACCTATTAAAAGTAAAATTTGCTAGTGTCTCCAATCAGACCATTTAAAAAGTTTAAACTATGATGATTTTTACTCTTGACACCACTTTAAGTTACATTTCCAAAAAATTTTTACTTATTCATATCATGAGACTGAGTTCTTATGAGAGTAGTTTATCAGATTAATAGTAATCTGATAAACATCAGATTATTATGTTTCTGATGTTTATCAGATTTTAATGTTTCTGATGTTTAAAAGGATTTTAATTTTCCTTTTTAAAAAGGAAAATTAAGCAAGTATTAAAAACATTTTCATTAACACCCCATTTTTTACATTCATTTGATGAAATATTGTAATTTTAAATGTCATGTTTTAATCAACTGTAAGCAGAAAATCCTCAGAATTAGCAGAAATAAAGGCTGTCAAACATCCATGTGTGTAATTAATTTACATGATGTCTGTCAGCAACAAGCACTAAGAGTCTGTGAAAAAAGTATGGTAAGTACAGTAGTGGATCTGTGATAATGCGGGCTGCTTTCCAGTCTACAATCTTTGGGAACCTGGGTTAGATTGTTGAAGATTTCCTGTTTTCTAAACAAACATCATCACCTCTTCTATCTTGAGGAAATGTGAGCAAACTTGCAAAGTATAAAAAAGAAGTTGGTCAAAGTGCCTTAAAGTGTAATGAAGTAGCAAAGCATTTAGCCAAACAAGTTAGCATGAAGAGATAAGAAGTACTGAATACACAAACAAAAAAATATGAGATGAGTCTAAATTTGTAGCCATTTTTTGAGGCTTTCACTGAACAAACACTGGAGAAAATAGTAAATCTACTGATCCCAACAATAAGGACAGTTTTGGGGTGTTTTAAACATATATCATTGGAATTTATTGTGACAACCATGAATCAAAATTCTTATGGTATATATCTTGGTATGTGACTGGCTGCAAACAGTACACAAAGAGAAATTCAATCTCTACTGTTTTTGAAGTCTGCTGAGAGTTCTGTCAAGCCCTTGAAGAATTTAAGTGCTGACAGTGTGTACGCCAGCATGGCTCCGTTTAGCTAAGATGGTGACAGTGTGTTTTATAAGAAGTCACCACTGAAAGCTACTGCTGTGGTAATTGCTTGTGTTTCGCAGCAGAGAAGTGAGTGACTCACTGGACTCTCCAGAGGGGGAAAAGGCACTCTGCCCCTGGTGAAGATCTGAAAATAATTAGCAAAACAAACCCAGCAGTAATGCGGCACGTTGGACACACGTGCAAGAAATCGGGGTTCACACACTGCTACGCTGCAGGTTTCAGCAGGTGAAACGTAATACTTTTTGAAACCTTTCTAATGCTGCATTAAATGAAATTCATCCATCCATCCACCCATCCAGCCATCCATCCTCTAACATGCTGATCCCTAATTGGGTCATAAGGGGTCCTGGTGTCTAAAGCCAGTGGTGAACAGGTGAGAGGTGGAGTCACTCTGGACGGTGGTCAGTCATCACAGGTCATAATAGTGTTTCAAGAATTAATAACTACATCAAATGGGTTGATGGCCTGGATTTAGAGGAATTCTGTGTTTCAGCTATTTTGCCGTTTTATGAAAATTTGTTCTAAATTTGTGGAGCAAAACAACTGAATGCTGCTTCTTAGTTAGTTTGGTGGATTTAATGAATAAAAATAAAATTCACATTTTTCAGTATTTGACCTGCTGATCCTCAATCACCATAATGGTAAAAGTGTCATTTTTTTTTTTTTTTTTTTTTCGCCATACTTTGTTAAATTCACTTCAACAGATCTGTGATGAATGATTAGTGGCAAGAAGGAAATAGCAATTATCGGATGAATGAGATTCCGTGAGAGATAAAAAAAAAGAAAAATCTTTAGTAATTACTGTCTAAGTAGCACATAGAACAGAACTGAGATGAACGCATTAATAAAAAGCCTTCTGTCTTCATTTTAATCCTTATTAATCAGCTGTCAGGTTTATTTGATCTGTTTTCGTAACTCGATTAAGGCCGGCCGAGTCCACAGCGAGGCTGTCTGATGGTGACAGGCTGATATCTGTGGGCGTGTCTCTGGGAGCAGGTGTTGGGCGCGCAGCAGAGTGTCGTCTGAGTGTCTCAGCATCTATGTGCTGTATATCTTAGTGTCACCACAGATTAGTGGCGTCATTCTGAGACGAGTGCTTCATTACAACAGGATCATCATGGCTTGTCCTGTTAACATGATGCATGCTATCACCATGTTATCTAAAAAAAATGGATAACATGCAAAGCGATCTACATCTTTTTGTGAGTATCCTCCCCTTTTACTTTATGCTAATAATAATAGATTCATTGTATGTATAAGAAGATATTGTTTTTTTTAATAACATAAAAACCACATTACTCCAACAGTAGAGATAATTCAACACATAGGCAATAATAATAATAATGACAGCATGTATTTAATCATGATGTAACATATTAAACCAGGAGTAGTTGCTACCTCATTTTTATAGTCAAGGATGGGCAAAAAAACAAACAAACAACAACAACAAAAAAAACAACAACTAATGGTTGCTTGCTTACCAGATATACAGCTTCAATACAGAGTTATCTTAATTTGTGACCCTCCTCTGGTTTACGCTCCTCTGACAGTCCACAGTATTTTTGTGACCACAATTTCTTTTTTTTTAAATGTGTGTGACATTTCTTTTGTTCATCTCTGGGTAATGAGGATGTTATTTTTTTGTTTGTTTTTTTTGTTCTGTTTGCCTTTCTATTGCTCTCGGCTTGTGCTGTGTGAAGAAACTGAAACAAATTATGATGGGCAAAAAGATCAAAAAACAATCTCTTGATCCTTTTCCTGTCTCCTTTCCCTATCATTTTCTTGAAAAGAGGGAAGGGGTTGTCAGATCCCAGGCTTTCCAAGTCTGTAGCCACCTTGATCATTTAGACTTCCCCCGGCTATTCACTGATTAACCCTTAACCTCTTCAGCCTCCACAACTATCTATCCATCTGTCCATCATATGTTCCTTTTCCCGACTCCTGCTCTCCAACAACATTCTCCATGTGGGCCGTTTCACCATTTCACTTGCACTTGCGTTATTATGACTCCATGTTAAATGTTTGAGCAAAACTGAAAGAATTGTAAAGCCCACTCAGACCCATTCCTCAGTAAGTTGGAGGATCTATGATGCAACAACCAAACTGCATTGATCCGTGTCATATCACTCAGTGACCCAAATGCATTAGAGTATTATAGACCATAAAGTATTTATTTTTAGATTCCTTGATTTCTAAACTGTACAAACTTTTTTTTTTTTTTCACACACTGAGGTGCAAACAACCTTAATCTTTTTTTAATTATTATTTATTTTAGTTCCTTGAGAGAAACTTAAAACAAAAATAAATTAGTTAAAGCTCTATGTAACAGAACAACAAAGCAGTTTTCTAAATAAAGTATAAGGATGTAAGCAGTAAAACAAACTGACTCAGACACAGAAGTTATTCTGATAAACAAAGAGGGTTTAGAGTTTATAATATAAAGAAGAATAACAATGCATAATAAAAAAACAACAAAAAAACATGAATCCCCAGAGAATATTATTTACATTAACCCTTACATATTTACATTATGGATATTTCTATTTCTAGTGATCTGCAGCCTCCATATCTCAACTCTCCACCCTCTGATCCTGCTATATGACTCCATCAGTAATACCCATACTAAGGAGAAAATATACCAGCTTCTAATTGGTAGTATAATAAAACTTTCAATGGTTAGCAGTACAATTAAATCACCTTTAAACCATCAAAGCCAGCATCTCAGACACAAAAGGCCATACAATTTTACATTCTTGTTTCAGTTGTATATTTAGTTGTACCAAGGAATGTGCAGGTTTCAGCAGGTCATGTGTATGACTTTTTAAAACCTTTTTAATGCCAACATGAATAAAATTAAAGACTGTACTTTTTTCCCCCAGAGTTCCCCTAGCCTTGTTTGGATTAGCAACAGAAGTGAGCCAGTGGCAAAAACGAATGTTGTCCAGCCAACTGGCAATAAAGTTTTCCTTACCCATGATAAATGCAAAAAACCAAGGCAGCTACCAAGCTGGGTAGCTAAAAATGGTATATTAGCAGGTAGTTATTATCCGTCAGAACAGCCTCAAGTCACAGAATGGAATGAAGACAGAAAAATCCCACGAGAAAAAAAACAAACAAAAAAAACTACTTATATGACTTTAAATAGTCCTGGCATTAGAAAACTTAAGAACTGCTTTTAACGCAGCGTTTCTCAATTCCGGTCCTCACGCCCCCCTGCCCTGCATGTTTTAGGTGTTTCCCTTCTGCTACACACCTAGATTGAATCTGTTGATGATTAACAGCCTTCTGCAGTACTGGATGGTTATCAATCATTTGAATCAGCTGTTCTGGAATAGAGGCACAATTAAAACATGCAGAGGGGGGGCGCCTGAGGACTGGATTTGAGAAGCACTGTTTTAACTCAATATTTTCATGAATTTAAGCCATTCTAAAACTTTCCTTTCATATAAATTTTAGACATTTAGAATGTGCAGATAATTGGTGTGCATGTACAAAAGAAAGCTCATTAATATAGTTATTATAACTGACTCATATGATAGATACACTGATCTGTTTTTTCCTGGTTTCTAGTTTCATTACTTTCTGATTCCGATTCTTGCAAATGTCGAAGACAATAAAACAGAAGATTTTTTTTAAATGTCCACAGCTTCTCTAATAGACATGATGGATTGTATCCCATAGAAAAGGGGGAAATTACAAGATGATCAAGATTTTTGTATACATGAAACACACTTCTGTTTTGTAAACTTAAATGAATGAAAGCACCTTTGCTGTTTTTTTTGTTTTTTTTTACATTTATGGACAATAAATAAGCAGAAATAGATCAGTGTTCATATACCACTGAATGAAAATTGATGAGTGACTGTTTACATTTTAATCCTAATCCATTCATTTCTGCTCCCTGTGTGTGATCTGTGACCGGATTCCAACATATGTTATGTGTTTTGTTAGTAATATGTATGATAAGTAATATACAACTCTGGAAAAAAATTAAGAGACCACTTGAAATTATCAGATCTCAGATTTACTCTTTGTATGTACATGTTTGAGTAAAATGAACATTGTTCTTTTATTCTGTGAACTAATGACAACATGTCGCTGAAATTCCAAGCAGAAATTTTGTATTCATTTGCAGAAAATAAAAAAATGATCAAAATAATGAAAATGATGTGGTGCTTTCAGACCTCAAATAAGGCAAAGAAAACAAGTTCATATTCATTAAGAAACAACAATAATATCATTTTAACTCAGGAAGAGTTCAGAAATCAATATTTGGTGGAAAAACCATGATAGTTCAGTTCAGTGTTCTCTTCATTTTTTCCAGATCTGTATACCAAACACCAACAAAGCACACCAAGTCTTACATTTTACTGCATTTTTGACCAAATTGAAGTCAAAACCAGATTGTTGTTGTCCTCAATGGCTTGCTTTTAATAGACATCGGTAAAGAACACCAAGTACTCAGTCAGTTTCTTTTATAAGATGAACTTTGAGGTGAAATTAGCCTTTACCTGCCATTTGAGCATTAAAATACACACATTAGTAGAAAGGTGAAACTGTGAAAAACCAGATTAATAAGGGATGTTTCTGGAATCAAATTAAAAAACAAAGTCACAATTTAGCCAAAAATTTGTTCTTGTGGCTCTGAAGAGAAACAAATCAGCCAAAACTACCCAAAAATCACAAAGGAATAGGTTCCATCTTCATCAAAATGAGTCAAAATGGGTCAGGACATTTTGATTAAGATGTTCTGAAGATCTAAACCAAAGCAGACCTACTTGATGTGATAGAAAGTTTATCACCTGCTGCACAGTGCTCAAAAACTTAAGCCAGCACAACAGAGTGCGCCGGATGCAAACAAGGGAATAACACCGCCATCTAGAGGCCAGACTGCCTCCCACACTTGGCTCGGAGCTGAAAAAACGCTGGTCATGCTCTTTTGAGTTTTCCCTTGCTCACGCTCTCTCCAACATGTGGCTCCAAGCAGGCAGGATGACAGAGAACAATCAGAGAAACCAGCACCAGAACAACACACACACACACACACGCGCGCACACACGCACCCACACAGCATCTAACGCCTTTTTATCTGCTGCTTGATGAGACTCTGAACTATAGCTCCCCATGCAAGATCGCTTCCAGCCCACATGCAGGGTGAGAACAAGAGGAGAGAGCGAGGATAAACACTTCTTCACACAGATAAAACTGAGAGGATGGTGTGTGTATGCATGCGTGAGTGGGTGCATGCGTGCGTGCGTGTGTCACCGCTCAAGACACAGACAACACCTCGGCGGTCTTACCCAGGATGGGAGCCAGGCGGAAGATGTCTGACAGACGTTTGTTCACCGGTTCATACGGAGACTCCTCCAAGAAGTCATTACCTGCAACCAAAACAAACACATGAGACATAGCTGCATACCAACACCCAACTTCCTGGTGTGTTTATCATTTCTCATGGGGGCAGACGGGGGGTGGGGATTCGTGTTGGCCTTCATGTGACACGGGTAATTTGGGTCAGTCGATTTCCACACTGGCACACAGCCACACGCTTGATTAGGCAGGTTGGTCAACTGCATTGCACAACTGGAAGCAGGCGAGGAGCTGGATGCTAAGAGCAACACTTCAGGATGCCACAGACAGCACTAGGCGGGGGAGGGGTGGGGGGCAGTATGCTTCATTAGTTGCAAGGGATGCAATTCAGGAGGTCAAGAAGTAACTCAGCTCTCTCAAACGAATCAAGGGGGGGTCTTGATTCAGTTGAGAATGAGTGTATTGGTTCTGTGTTGAGTTTATGTGAGTGTTTGGGGTGTGGGTCATTCCAGGGTGTGTTCAATGCCCATTTGGAGGTCAGATTTTGGATCATAGAAGCAGGCGGATAAGGGTGGCAGTTTGTCCCTCCTTCATTCATCATTGCTTAAGAGATGATGTGGCTCTAAGTAGTAACTTTGCGACTCCTTAGGGCCCCCTGCTGGCACTTAAAGTGGTTGAATCTACCCAAGATTTATAAAGCACATTCCCTTAATAACTGTGTATATATATATATATATATATATATATATATATATATATATATATACACACACAGAGAAAACCTAAATGATTTTAAAGGTAGACAAACAGACTCATATTTTGTTAGTTATGTACTGATCAAGATTTACCAGGCCAATACCAATTTCCTGTTTACTTTGAGGTCTGACCTGTAAAAGATGATAAGATGATAAGATGCTGCAGGGTTTCTCAATAGGGGGCGGAGTTATAAACTTGGGTTGCACTGATACGAGTTTTCTGGTATAAAATGCCTGAACCTGCCGATTTGGATTTTGGCCGATACCAATTTTTTTCTGAAAAGTAGGTAAATATCACCACAAAGTGGCAAAGTTGGTAAAAATGGGGTGACTACTACTAACTGTACACATGCAGTCATGATTAGTGAGCGAATCTACTGATTTTCAGACCTTTGAAAAGATACATAAGATTGGTTTGTTATGTGATCTCCCAAAAATTAAGGAAACCTGGACCGATTTATCGCTGCACCTCTCTTATAAAGCCAAGAGAAAGGAAAGAAATTACAATATTACGACCATAAATCCATATTACTGTAACCTTCAAAAGCAAAGTGTTTAAAAACATGCATGTTGTTGGAAGTGACTCGCCTTCACATCATTGTGTTCTTGCAACTGTTAGCTTTGATGCATTTAATAATAGGGGAGAAGTTTGCTTTTCAAAAATCAGCCGATTCCAATCTGATCACTGTATCTATTTCTATCTATTTTAACAGGAATTAGAATATTTCTGTTGCTAATCTGCCATGATATCTGTCAGTAGACTGAAAAGTATTAGCCTTTTTACTTTATAGAGAACAAACATCAACTCAACCCAAATACATGTTAACAATAAAAAAATTAGCTGCAAGTTGGTTCTCAAGTGAAATTCTGCTCAGGGCCTCGTCCATCTTTGAGTTAGCCAAGATGCCACAAATCATCCCATCAACCTACAGCCTCCATGCGTCCAGAATGCATACCAATTTTACATAACAGGGATCCAGTGAGGATAGCAACTCAATATTTCCAAATTCATTTTAATTTAAGGACCTAAATCAACTTATCAGAATGTTGGTATGTAGACACTAAAAAACACAAACAATGTTCAAAATGATTTTTTTCTTAGGACTGTTTGTTTGTTTGTTTCAATGAAACCTAAATTTAAAGTTAAAGTTCAGGTCTAAAGAATCTGGAAAGGGTTCGGTTCTGCTGTGCCATCTGGTGACTCAGTGGCTGGTTTATAGCAAACTTTTTGGAGATGCCCCGGGACCAAACCGTTCTAAATATACCTAACAGGAACAAACAAACAAACAAAACACTTTCCTTTTTTTTTTAATTATTATTATTATTATTGAGAACAGCACAAACCTTGTAACGTCTGATAGATCCCCCAGTAAATCCGCAGGCAGTTCTTCTCCTTCTTCATGCCCCTTTTGCACCGGCAGTTGTACAGCGGGCTCTGCTTGAGCGCCTCCATGGCGCTGCGGCACTCGTCCCTGGCCTCCCCGCCGGCCACCAGGCTGAAGTTGCTCTCCTTGGCACCGGCCACGCACTGCCTCATGGTGCGGTACTTGGTGCTGCACGCCTGCTCCCGCAGACACTGCTCGCTGGCCCGCACGCAGTCCAGCCGAGAGGCGCCGGCGCGCAGGTTCTCCTCCGCGCAGCTCAGCACATCTGGAGGAGGAATGTACAGTGAAAATAAACCAGATGTAAAGAAAATGAAAAACAAAAATCTATAGGGGTTTGATCGTTTATGTGGCAAACATCAAAGATTAAAGACTTTAAAAGCAGCTTTTTAGGGATTAAAACATGAAGCTCTAGGTCGCAATTTGTTTGTTGTTTTGGAACAGTTTGGAGACCTTTAATAAAAATTTTTAAAAAAATTACCTCTTATTATTGAAAAACGAGCCCAAAGTTTGTTTTCCCCTGTAGTTAAACTTACCTAAAAGAGCCAGAAAATACAACAGCGCGAAGATCATGGTGTCCAACAACAACCCGCGTCGAAAGAGAATGAACGGAACTCAAAAGCGACGCAGTTTAATTCCTAGAGAAGTATAGAAATCCATGGACCAGACACGGCGTGCGCTCCGCTGTGAAGAACAGATCCCAGCTCGACTCATACGAACAATAAATCCCCCCACAAAGGAAACCACACGAACAGGGGAAAAGTGTCCAGCTTCTATCACTTTTTTTAGTATTCGTAACTCAAAAGCTTTTTGAGTATTTTCTTTTTTCGTTTTGTTTTCTCCCGCTTTCCCGTTCGGACTGGTCCGCTCAAACGCTGCGGGACACAAAAGACAACCAGGATCAGGAGATCCGGTCTGACAGCGTGCGTCCTCCCCGAGTCCAGCCAGTAGGATGCTGCTGCTGCTGCTGCTGCTGCCGCGTCTGAGCGCACAGCCAACTGGAGTCCCGCCGCCCGTCTCCAGCGCACTCAGCAGCAGCAGGGGAGCGCCGGCTTCTACCCCCTCCCCACCCTCCTCACCCCGCTCTGAAACTACATCAATCATATTGCAAATTTACAAGAATGCAGCTTCCCATCAGGACTGAACTCACTCACATGTAAAACTTGATAATCAGCCATTTTTTAGTCCCGTTTTACTGGCGTAGATTGAGTTTAGAAACACTTTAATGCTCGTGAGAAGAGTGTTGGTTCTAATGTTGAAATGAAATGAAGCAACCTTTGGTCTCTGTGTGTGTGTGTGTGTGTGTGTGTGGGGGGGGGGGGGGGGTGTGAGGGGGCTAGGGGGAAGAGGGCAAAGTGCACGACCCCAGGGCTGCTTTATTACGTGATGAATATAGAAACATAAGGAATCCGTGGCGCCTTAGACAAGCCCCCTCCTTCTTAGTAACAGCATGGAATCCAGTCCAACTGCGTTATGAACCACGTTTAGAAACAATACATGGTTGAGCAAAGGGCAGTACATTAAAAGAATAAGCAGTAAATACAATGACAAGACAATAACTCATGCTGTGTGTTCAATGACAGAGACAAAATAAAAAGTAAGTTTTCAAAATTGATTTTAAAGAATACAGTGAAGGTGGAAGGATAAAAAGACCAGGGGCAAGCAAGAGCAAAGGCCCAATCAATCTGAGCTTTGGAACGGCCAGAAGACCTTGAAGGACAGTGGAGGTGCAAAAAGTCTGAGAAACAAAGTGGACAAGGCTATTAAGACATTTAAGAAAAATACAAGAAATGTAAGAAACTCAAGTGGTCCAAGTGCAAAAAAAACAAAAAAAAAACAACAACAACAAAAACAAACTATATATATATATATATGAAGGCATACTTAACTCCTTGGACATCCATGCATACTCAAGGTGGATTCAACGTCTCCCAGACACGTATGCACAAAAGTACATTTTTACGGCCACATACGTGTGCACAGTGTTGCAGAGTAAACTGCTCAGCAGGAAACAGAGTGCACATCAACCTGTTTTGTATGTGGCACCGAGCTGATAGGGTTGAGGGTCGATGCAAATTATCGCAAGGACACAGAGTAGAATGGACGCCCCAGTGGAGAAGAACTGGGACTAGGCACCCACTGAGCTCATCAAACATGCTAGCATCCATTCAGATTGTGGGAAACAAAAGAGAAATGTATGCAATTGGTATGCTCAACTATAAAATCTCAACCACCACTGAATAAATGTCAACCGTGTGTTCATGGTCCACGAGAAAAGGACAGTACATCAGAGTATGTGGGAGCCTTATGAGGGTGGGTTAGGTATAAATGAAATTATTAAAATGAATGGACATCAACACAAAGTTCTAACAAGCATGTGTACGTGTATATTTGTCCCTGATGTCCACATGAAAACAGCACTTTAGAGGACCTGAAACATTAAAAAAAAGGTTCTGGAGTAAAAATTTCACCCTTGCATTTGTATGTGGCCACCAAAAACAGGTCATATGTGTTCAGCCCGGTGGTTCCCAGAGATTTTCTGGACGCCTCTATGGATTACAATAAAATCCTGCTGAAGACAGAAAAAAAAAATGAACTGGGCACACACGTCGTTCAACCAGACGCAAACCTATTCACATATTTTGTTGTCAAACTCCACTGAAGTTTACTTTCCACGTCAGGTTGCAACCAAACAAAATACAAACCATCTTTGCAGTGAAACATATTTGTGTAACTGTTTTTTTTTTAAATTATTCTTAGTTTGTCATTCGTGTTTTCTTGTGTTTATCACTAACCTCTTGTGGAGACTTTATATGCATGTACCATATTTTATGACTAGTGCCAGTTACATCTTGCACAGATGTCACCCCCTGTTGTGACTATGTGACATTATTAAAGTCAATACGAAATATAATTAACATGTTTCAGGAGTGTAGCAACATGCCTAACAAATCTGGGATTGACTTCTAAACCCAGACGAACACATAATCATTCCAAGACTGAAAGCCAGTGAGATTTGTAAACCCTTGCTATACTAACAACAATTAGCAATAGCTTTTATTTATACTGGTTTATAAGAAACCAGATTTTCAGAGTTAGTGGTTGTGAATACAATACAAACATTTCCTGAAGTTGGAATTCTTGGAATGTCAGCTGTATGGCATCATTAAAGTCGATATATATGAAACATAAAAACTTGTTTATGTTTTATATCAATCTCTGGCTCCGAACTCAATACAGCTGCTGGGAAACTAAAAAACAGTGAAAGCGTCTGAAACAACTTATGTGTTTGTGTTTCAGATGGTTTCTTTCTCTCTAAACTAGTGTCAGACATACAACCTCTATTTATAGATATGCCTTTATTGTTTCAGCAAAAAGAAAAAAAAGAAATAAATTGTTGCATTATCCTATAAAAGCAATTAGCACCCAATATGTAGCAAATACCATCACTTTTAATGTTGCAACTAGAATTTTCTCATTATTCACAGATTCATGGATTTACTAAAAAAAAAAAAAAAAGAAAAATCCATAGATTTTTTCATATAACATCTAAAATATTCAAAAGAAGAAGCTGGAATACAGCGGTGGAATCCTACTTGACACATTATTGGCTGATGTTGGCAAAGCAACCAATCCAGGAGCGGTATTAATTTTACTTCCCACTGACTGGCTGTACACCCAAGAGAGGAACAAGGAAAACCATGAACATTAGCTTCTGCAGCAATGCTAAGATGGTTTCTGTATTAATGCATATTAACATATATTTGGTGTTTGATAGAAATTTGCCTGTTGTAAGTATTTTTAGAGGGGATCTCAAGAATGTGTGGATTTCAGCTATTGTGGTCCACAACCCCACACATATCACGGGGTCCACTATAGCTACCAAACATAATGAACATAACAAAAATAGCAGAAATAAAGAATTACTAGCACTCATGGCAGCTGCTATCTCCATGTTTAAACATGCTCCTTTACATAAAGTTGTTACTGTTGCTGTTCAGGGAGCATTGTTGAATTTCCAATTGGGAACTTATAAATCTTACTTATGAGTACAAATATCTAATTTAAAATGAGCATTTGTTTGAACTGAATAAAGTGAATAACAACTGCCCACAAATAGCTAAGCACTGGACATCCCATCTACAAATACTTGAGGGGTGTCAAGATCTGGTAATTCAAACACCCAATCTATCTTAAAGTGGATTAATAAGCGGAGTATATTATCTTAGGAAAATCAAAATATGGTCACCTTCTCATAGCATATTATATTTTACTTATATTAAACCTTATATTTAAATAAACATTGGCTGGCCTAATGATTTGATATGCTTCTTCCATACAGACTATCTACCAGACTACAAGACGGCACTACATTCCTGTAAAAAATGTGTAATATATGTTTTTTTATTTGTGGGGCTTGTCCCTCCAACGGCTGAATAAGATGCCGACGTCTCCTCTGATCGCTGATGGATGATGAGCGCTAGCGCCATGGCTGAATTATGAATGTACGGTATCTCAATAACTGTTTACATCTGTCCCTGTCATTATTTTTAGTGACTTGTTGTGTGGAGAAGCTTTTTCACATATTATTTTATTTTTTTTATTAATGGAAACGCTGCAGTTGCAAAATTGTGTTTTTTCAACATTAGCAGATTTGAGCACATTTGTAATGGAAACCGATTTTGGCAAAGCTTGATTAGCAACAGTGTGTTAGACAGGATGTTGATTTATCTCAGGTTCATATTGTCATAGATAATTTGTTACCAGTGATTAGCTGGTAAACAGGAGTGTCACTAAGGCCACCAGGTGAATGGACATGTTGCAGCTGTAAAGCATATTTAATTTACATGGATTTTCCACAGGCTGCACAGTGGCGCAGTTGGTAGCAAGAAGGTCCTGGGTTCGATTCCCAGTCTGGGGTCTTTCTGCACGGAACCTGTGCATGGCGAGTTCTCTCCGGGTTCTCTGGCTTCCTCCCACAGTCCAAAAACATGACTGTTTATCTTTCCAAACTTAATTGGTCCAAATTCTCCCTAGGTCTGAGTGTGTTTGTTTCTGTGCTGCCCTGCGACAGACTGGTGACCTGTCCAGGGTGACCCCGCCTCTCGCCCAGAAAGGAGCTGGAGATAGACCAGCACCTCCTGACCCCATTAGGGAAAAGGGTGAACAGAAAATGGATGGATTTTCCACTTTTCTGTCAAGTTAATGAAACAATAAAAATCCAGAGAATGCGGTGCTTGCTTCCAGGTAACGCAGAAAGGCTCAACTGCAAATCATGTTTGATACTTTCCAAGTGGATAGCTGCAGGGAAGAAAAAAACCCCACCGGTGAGCACAGAGTAGACCACACTGTGGTGCTGTCGCCATCTGTTGGTCATCTTAGAAAGAAACAATCAAGTTGTGTAACGAACTATGAGTGATACAAATGTCATTCCAAGTTCATCATTCACTGGGAACTTTTAACATCCTCTTTATAACTGTCACGTGACTCTACCTTCAGCCCATTGATTGCCAATACTGTCCATTCAAAAGCTAATCCACTTGCTTAAATTCATGGGAGCTGTCAATGAGGCTCTCCGCATTAAAGGGTGGGCCGAATCAATCAAGTATGGCGGAGCCCGGTGCCGTAAATCAGCTCTCTCCCACGCGGAGCGGTCAGAGAGCGGCGCGCGCTGCACTCAGACATTGGCTGGGGAGCAGCTACTAACATCGGGCAATAATCCAATATTTAAAAAAATAAATAATATATATATATATATATATATATATATATATATATAGACTAACAATAAAACAGGTTAGTGTGATCAATCCCTTAGGGTGAAGTCAATTTTTAAAATGACTTTCGGTTTTTGTTGGATGGGTATGGCTCGGGCGGAACACGACCGAAAAAAGAGACAGAAAGTGGGAACAAATGAGCGACAGGCTCCAGCTGCTGTGTGGGATAATTGTCTGCTTACAATTCGATGACTCGGCTGTTCCGGAGTCTCAAAAGGGAACCCTGCCAGTCGGCGCGAGGCTCGCTTTGGTGATATATGAAAAGCCTCAATCAATATGTGATATTAATTTTGCAAATGAATGTCAGAATGATGTAATCCCGGGGTCAGTTGACATCTCACGCTGTAATGTGCTTCATGGCACCGAATCAGAAGCTGGGCTCCGTCTGAACGGGAGAAAATTGGTCAAAGTCCGGCACTGCCTGAGTTATGAATAGGCTACCGAGAGACACAATGGATTGCTTTTCAGAAAGCTGACTGGGCCGTTAAAGCACTGCATAAAGTTAAACAGACAAACTGGATGAGAATTGATTAGCATTGGTGTGAAAGCAATTTCTCATCTGTAATCTGTTAAACTGACAAAAATGTTGATTTGTTAATCCTAGCAATTAAAACAGCAAATGAAGTGCTGTGCAATAATATTCACACCGTTTTAACCGTTTTCAAATTTTGCCTCCTAATTAGGGATGCACCAATGAAATCAATGGATAAATCTGCCCCAATTTCCGTAATTTTTGGTGATTACCAAAATCACCAAAATTGCTTTTGGTAAAACTAATCTTACTTACCTGTCTGACAATCAGCCAACTGCCCCCTCTGGGTCTACAGTGAGAGGGAACTGGAATACCACCAGGTACCGATCGGAGTTGGCCAAATTCTCCATTTTCATTTCCAGCTTTTGGAGGATTGGTAATCGTGACTGGCCAGAAAACTGCAATCAGTGCATCTCTACTTGTCATGGTGTGTGGTGGTGAAATGGTGAGGCAGACGCCGTGGACCCAGGTTATGGCGAGTAAATGAAGGTTTTAATGACAAAAAAACAAGAAATCCAGGCAACACAGAGTGAGCAAAGCTAGGAACTAGACTCTGATAGCAACTGGGAAAACAATAATATGAACAGGTATAGGATGGCAGACAAGACGAGGACCCAACAACGAACACAGATGGGTTTAAATACATCTGTGTGTATTTAAGGGAGAGAATCCAGGGAAACAAGGAACAGGTGTACTCAATCGAGGGGTAGCCGGGACAACACAGAGGCTCAACAGAACAGGGACCTAAATAAATATAGAAAAAACAAATTCTTGCACTGCTCATTGCAATAAAAAAAAGAAAGTGCACATTATTGGGATTTTATGATTTCAAAGATTTTCTGCTAGTAAAATAAACAATAAAATTCCCCCCAAAAGAAAATAAATAAATAAATAAATAAAACATCAACTGGGCATACACATCGTTCAACCCTCACACATATTTTGTTTTCAACCTCCACTAAAGTTTATTTTACACTTCAGGTTGCCACAAAACAAACTACAAACCATCTTTACAGTGAAACACTTTTGTGTAACTGTTTTATTTTTTTTTCCTCATTCATCCATACCGCTTGCCCCGCCCCCCTGCAATGGCATTGCACCCCTCTAGGGGGCGTGCCCCACACTTTGGGAACCACTGGCCTAGATACTCGCAGAGGAAAAGTCTGTCTTTTGTGCTCTGACTAGCTTAACACAAAATATTTTATACAGTTGAAAAAAAAAATTAATTGTAAGCTAATTGCCAGTATGAGTTTAGACTCACTCTTCCAACAAATTATCCAGGCTGAATATCAGCAGTCGGAACATACACAAAAACTCAAAGACGGTATGACATCCTAGCTAACTAGCTTGTTTGGTTAAAGCTAGCAGCTAAACGCAAACCTTTATTTGCAACAGTTGTTTTTGTTAGCTGCTAATGTTCACTTTTTCACCCCAGTAAAAGTGGAAATTATTCGATGCAATGAGAAGATTAAGAGTGAAATTGAAAAATATAAGCAGATCACAGAGGAACTTGATAAAAAGGTAATGTGTTAACATTTTATTGGGCTAATTAGCTAGTTGTTTTTTTAAATCTCCATATAGTATCTAGCATTTTAGGGATTAGATTTTGTTTCATTATATTTAACTTGTATGTCTGTGTTAAAAATTATGTTGGAATGTTTTTTTGTTTTTTTTATATTATTATTATTTGATATCCTCTGTTTTGAATTGCCTTTTCTGATTTAGTTTGATTTTTTCTCATAAATAGGTTTTATTTTTTGGATTTTACATCATGATGGTACCATATAATATTAAGTAAAGATTCTTCTGTAACATCAGTAATATTTTTTTCTACATAGCTTGTATTTTTTTTCTCTTAGATTTTTAGGTAAAATACAAAGAGAAAATGAAACAATGTTTAAACATACACAGCATTGGTGGTATCAGTTTAAATCTGACTCAGCAATGGTATTTACACAGGAGATAAAGAGCTGCATATTGGCATACTGATGAGCTGATTTGCCTTTTGATTTAAAACGGTCAATATCCGCCATTTGTTTAATCAGCAATCGATGGCGTGTGCTGCTCTCAAATCAATGGCTAATTTCCACCGGATAACATTAGTAAAACCTCTCAGCACGTGTGAGGTATGATGCTATAAGGAGACACTTTGACCCTGCAGAAATATATCGAACCTATAAAGTTCAAAGATTATCTGTGTTTGTGGGTCCATGCGGCTGAATACACAGAAATGGCATAGTCAGCATACAGCATCGTTTTAAAAAAAGAAAACCCAACAGGGATGCATTTACTTTCTCCTGGAGATGGAATATAGAAAGTGTTTAAATCTTTCAAATATACATGCTGTGTTTACCCTAGTGTGTTTACAGCTCTCGCGGTGTGACGGCTTACGGGTTTTAAAAGCTGTAATTATACTGTTTAGAAAACCTTGGTGCAGACTTTGCTCCCTGAAAATGATCTGTGTGCTTTTCTAGTATCACGTAGGAGCCAAAACACTGAATATTTTGAAGTCAGCTTTTGTTTTTTCCTTTAGTGATGCAGCAATGTGCTTGATGCTTTCTAAAAGTGTCTGTAGCTCTTGAACTTTAACACACTTTGTCACTTTGTTGTATTTTATTGACATTTTATACTTATTTTCAATTTGGTTTTGTTCTCTGAGTGATGTCATGCTGTACAATTTATTTTACATTGCTTGCAGAATTCCTACTTGTACTTTCCAAACCATCTGAAAGAAGGTTTGTTACAGTTTATTTTTGCATGTTTGGCCAACGTAGTCAACCTATTGTTTTGTCAGGTTTAGTTTCTTTATTATTTATTTTCCATTGGCTGTTCTACTTCTAATTGTGCTGACTGAACAAACTAAAGTTGTTTTTATGTATTTGACAGTGACTTTATTAGTGTATTTAAATGTGCTGTACTGGTGCAGTTATCAAAGAAATTTCTAATTCAGGACCTTTATATATGTGTTTTAAAAAAAATTAGGTGGATTCACTTGTTTTTCTGTATCAAATCGGTTTGGACCAACACAACCTCAGATATTGGTAATTCTACGTGACCTTAAAGGAGAAAAGTTTGGTATGATTTAACTTCAGACAGAAATCAAAACAATGTGTCTGTCTTTTTATTCCCTGTGTAAGCTTCTGGTTTCAGCTGTATGCAATATGTGGTCATGGCAGCTGTCCACTCAATCTCCCTGTGAGATGATGAACATATCTGTCATATCTTTAATGCCTTTCAACACATGTCTCAAATTCTGTACCCTGACTTTTCAATTATCTATTTGCTCTCCAGGCTGAGCAGTTGTCCACCATGACTCTGCAGTGTGATATGATGAGGAAATGTGAAGACCAGGCATTGAAGCAAATTGAGCAGCAGCTTGAGGAGCAGAGTCGCCTCAACGGTCGTCTGGTGGGATGAAGCCTGAATAAACATCGCCCATCTCTCTGGTTTCATATAATGTGATCATGTAACGTTTGTAGCGTATTTCCAGGCAGCAGTAAGGGTTGCTGATTCAAACGCATGTACATTTTTTAAACATTAAATGGTAAATTTAGGAGTCGCTTTTTTATCCTTTTTTTTAGCAATTATCCAATTTGTTAGCAATTTCACTGCTGTGTCTTTGTGCAGCAACAATAAAAAGTGCAAGTTTAAGTTTTAAAGTATGAAATGGCATGAACTGTGACAAGACTAATCGGAGATGTATGTAATCCTAGTAGGTTGTTTAATTTTGTACTCGGCCAAAATCAGATCCAGCCATTTCAAACTATAACAGAGTCCATGCCTCCATAGTTATCAGTAGTCACCCTACTGTTGTCAACTTATCCACTGCCAATATTGGTATCTCCAGCTCCAGAAGAATGTGTTTATTACACATTTTTCATGTGTAATAAACTATGCATTGTACATTTTATTGACATAAACAAAAGTCAGATTTTTGTGGATAAGTATGATTTGTAAATCATATCAATACATATAAAAGGTTTAGCATGATTACCAGAGCCAATAAGTCTGCTATTGAGTTAAAGTAGCCGGATGGTCATGCTGCCATTTTCTATGCAATGCATACGAATGTAGAAACCCGGGCAACAAATGAGAAGTAATAGTTTTTGTTCCAAATACATGTATGTATTTATTTTGAGAGGATTAGATCAGAATACCATTTCTGTGGTATGATGAGCTCTGAAAGGAAACGGGGTCAAATACGAGTTTTGCTTGTTTGTCTTTGTGTTTGTTGGGAGAACATCACACGGTTGTTTTCCTGCCAGGCCAGGCTCAAGAAGGAATCTAAAGAAGAAGAGCAACAGTTCCTCCAGGAGATCACCAAATTCAACACTGACTTCAGCCTGACAGGGAACAGCGCAGCCATGTTGGAGAGCCAGACTCTCGCGGAGATCCTGACCCTGAAAAGGGAGGCAGAAGCTTTACTCAAAGGTCATAAAAACTGCTTTGTTCCTATTCAAGGCATTTATTTTATAAGTAATTTCATTTATAACTTTCAGAGCTTTTCATTATGCCTTCTGTCTCTGGTATCAGAGATGGATGAGATGAAAAGCAGGAACAGCAACATGAGCTCCACAGTGGAGGAACGGAGCCGGCTGCTGCTGGAACTGCAGGAGCTGGAGAACATCCAGAGAGGTCGACTCTACCCCAGTTAGCCGCTAACTAACATTTTACTAAGAGTTCCTTTGGTAGATTATTTCACTTTTAGCATGGGAAAAGCTGAAAAATATCTTATTATAAGTGAAAAAATCTGTGCACAGAACCAGTATTTTTCCACATAAATTTTAAGGAACCATTTGCTTAACACAGGCTCCTATCTCTTCCTGAAAGCTACTTGGAAGTTAGTTTTGTCTTACTTCCACATTACATAGACATTTGCAGAAGAAACAAATACTTGGTAAGATATTGTGTTTTTGCAGTGTAAGGACTAATTACACAAAAGGCCTTACAGTGTCTTTAGCAAACTATACACCTTTTGTATTTGTTCTGTGAGAAAAACAATTGATGCATTTGTTCTGACAGCAGACCTGGATCGGCAGATGAAGGGGGCCCGAGCACAGACCAACTCTCTGCGGTCAGAGGTCGAGTTCGTCAGTCAGAAGCACCTCACCGACAGCGCCAGTCTGAGGTGAGCGCTTGATCCAAGAAAAAAAAGGAAGACTGCTTTTTTCACTTTAGCAGCTTTGGAAAACTAGTTAGCTAAAGATTCAATGTGTGTTTTTTTTTTTTGTTTGTTTGTTTGTTTGCTTTTAAAGTTCTAGTGGCCTTTATTTGAAAGTAGTTCAACAGGAAAGAGGGAAACGAGAGAAGGGGCAAATGTCGGCAGGCCGGGAATCGAACGTGCAACTTCTGCCACGAGGACTGAGGCCTCAATAAGTGGGTCGTCCTTTGCCCGTGCAAAGGACGACCTTTCAGTGTGGTTTGAAGGCTGTAATAATCCAAACAAAAGGAACCATGCTGTTTTAAAAAAAAAAACTGAAGATTTGAGTCAAGGTGCTGAATGAAGCAGTTGTGTATTTGGCCGATGTTCCACTTTGGAAGTGTAAATAACCGCATTTGGGATATTTGGCTTAATTAGGGCTTTGATCCGCGTCGGCGTATGTTTCAATCAGTTGACAAGTGGAGGGAAGACAGATGAGAGCTCCATGTGATTGATGCCAGGAAGCTATTAAAGGAAAATGGAATGGCAAAGAAATACGGCTTGGTTTTAGTGGAATAGCACGTCATCTGTTGGCTTGATGAAAATCTAACTCCAGGCTGTCAACTTCTTTCCAAAGGTTCTTATATTTTATGCACGCCAAAAGAATCAGTGACGTTTTGTCACACTGAAGTAAAATGTTCTTGTTCTTTCCTCGTAACGGTGCTTTTTTTACATCGTTTTGCAAGTTGGGCTGTAAGCGTTAACGTGTCAACGCATTAGATTGATCAGAAAAGTTTGATGCGTGAACATTACATAACACAGATTAATCAAACTACTATTTTGAGCTAAAATAGGGTTGCCTATTTCACAGCAGTTTGTCACAGGAGCAGCAAACATTTTCTGCAACAGCAGACAGCAGCAAAAGTTGAACATTTTCAATTTTCTTCTGTTGCATTGCTAGCCTGCGTTGTGCACGTCCATATGCATGACGTCACATGTACAAATTACGCTGGTTGGATGAGGAGTGACTGTTGCACAATTTCCATAAGTAATGAAAGGAGACGGACATTTCTAAATGAAGCTTTGGAACAAAATGCTTCTGTTAAATCTTCCTGAATGTAAAAACATGGAAAAGTGAGAAACTTCAAAAATATTTGGAGGGAGGCAATAACACATTTTTTGAAAATGTACATACAATGGTGGTTTTTGATATGGGTGATATGGGCAGGAAAAATAAAATGCATCTTATCTGTTGGCTCCTACTTGTATTCATGTGTAGTGGAATAAATGTTCTTTAGACTACAGTATTTGCTTTCTATGAAAGCCTGTTTCCGACACTCATGTATAAAAAATAAATGATCTCATTATTTCGTCAAGACCCAGGATAAAGAGGGCCTCCCCTCTTGATCTGAATTTCACCATCATCAGATACGATTTCTCCTGCGTCTCCTCTTGGCTCTTTTTTTACGTATTTTGCAAATACGCGCTCATCAGACACACACACTGTAGTGACCTTCTAGCTTCCAAAACCAAACACTTCCGACAAAGGCTGTGGGTGGTAACAGGTGGTGCATATTTACATTTCAAGAATTAATTTGCATTTTGAAATGCATAGCAGTATTTAAGTGTGACTCATTCATTTAAAGGTTTGAAAGTCACATCTACAAATACTACATTTCCAGTGTTTGTTTTAATTTTTTAAAAAATTGGAACAGGAGTGTAAAGTGTGCCAAATTGTCCAAAAATCTCTACAAATTTTGTGATTTTTGTGATTGGACCCAACTCAACCTGGGTCTCCTGGTGGAGTTGGGCCCTAAGCAACTGCTTAGCCCTCACATGTGTTGTGCTGGCTGTGGCTGTAGGATGCAAGAAGCTCTAGACTGGAATAAAGGTTGACCTTCCCAAAGGTCAGAAAGCAATGGAAGAATTTAGCTCGGAGGAGTGTGGCCTAGTCAAAATCCTATCCTAAATCCATTTGGAAAATTGAAAAGGACTGGAATGTTTAAATGTTGTCCTTTTCTTCCAGCTTTGCTTTATGTCTCATTTTTACTCCTTTTGTCTTTCCTTGATGTTTTCCCTCACATCCTGACTTTTGCTTCTGCCTCATTTTATTCCTTCCTTTCCTTCTGTACCATCTCATTTTTCTGTCTTTCCTTCCTTTTTCCCTTTCTTTTTCTTGTTGATTTTTCCTCTTCTTGTGACCTTCTCTTTGTTCTTTTTTTCCTTGTTTCTTTTTCCAATTCTACACTTTCACTCTCCCTTCTGTCCTTCCTTCCTTTGCTTCGTTGTGTTTGTTTTCCCTTCCTTGTGTCCTTCCTTCTTCCCTATCTTGTCACATCTTTCCTCTCCTTTTTCCTTGTGTTCCTCCTTGTAGTTTCTGATTTTCCAGATCCCAATCTAAAAATATCTGTGATGCATTCTTGTACTTCCAAACAAACTGTGAAAGCTGGTCTCTTTGGGTTTATCATCAGCCTGCTGGTGGCGCTGCAGTAAAACTTGCATGTGTGTAGCATGTCCTCTCCATCCATCAGCCTCATTAAACCCATCATCATCCCCCCTTGTCTTAGGAGCTTCAGGAAGTTGTGAGGACGTTCCTTTGGGAAAGGGGTGGATCTTCCTTGAACTCATCATAGTGATCATGCTTCCTGAAGCAAGACCATCAATCCTGCCTTCAGTCAGAGCCCTGTCTCTTTAAAACATATATAACCCTCTGGTCATCGACTGGAGGAAATTGAATGCGTGTCAATCTGAATGAGTGGTACAGTCGTTTAAAAAGTGTTCGGTGTACAGAATGGGACAGAATCAGTTTTACCATTTGAGCTTCAGAGGTTCATTACTGAAATATTACTGTTAAAGTACAAGAAGGTTCCGCTTATGCTAACGTGATTAAACCAGCATCAAAAACACTCCTGTGTGTTTTGATTAAACAGTACAGAGGAGCCACTCTCACCTTAAAAAAAAAATTGGATTTCTAACTTCCACTGAGACGTATAAACTTTGAAACAGCATTGTAGGTTCTCGCAAGCCGTGAAACGCAATCTAAGCGCGGCTACTTTATTGTTTCATTAACTTCCAATAAAAGCAGAAAGAGGTGGCCGATGTTCGTCTCGTGAGTGTGGATCCCTCTCATACCGGCGAGAAGCATTCAGGAGTCCAATGTCTCTCTCGAGACCAACTGATCTGAGGAAAAACATGCTTTTATCTGAGCTTAGGAGTTATTGTGTGCAGCTGCAAAAACTGAACCTGAACCTTCGTGTGGAGAATCGTGTCTATCATTCTTTCTCACAAAGAATGATATTGGTTCATGATGTCTCATGTACCTGAACATCGTCTTCATTTTGGGGCGTTTAATTACTTCAGCTCTTATTTTTAAGAGTGTCAACTATTTAACTAAAACTAGGTTAAAATATTTTTACATTTAGATTTTTTTAGCCTCATAGCATAATTGCCTTTAATCTCTTTACATATTACAGAATCCATATTTTAAAAGTAATAGAAGTATGTTTGATTCATCCTGATATTGTATGGGATCATTATCGGTATCGATCAATACGCAAGGCTGTGACATTGGCATCATATCAGAAGTGAAAAAAGTTTTATCGGGACGCCTCTTTTGCTAAGAGGGCAAAAAATGTGATAACTGGCATTGGAAACTATATGAGGTGACCATCAGATATATAACAAAAAAAAAAACATGAATGGTCTTAAACTCGACATTCAGATACAGAGAATCCATTTAAGGAGCTTCATTATTTTGTAATCGCTCTTTTATCAGCCTGAGGAAGGAGCTGGAGCTGGAGCTGCAGAAAAATGAAGACCTTGAACAACTGCGGCGGTCCCTCAGCTCCGAGGTGCAGCTCCTCCAGGCAGTGAGTAAACGTGTCATAGTAAACGTGTCATAAACAAGGGTTTTACTTAGACCAATAAGGTTAGTTTGGTGCAACTGTCATGCATGTACGAAGAATGAGACATCGTGAGTCAGGTATCCAAATGGCAGGTTAGCGAGGCAGGAGATCGTTGGTTTTTATGTTGAGTATTACAGGAAAAGGTTTAGAACAAAGGGGCATCATTCTGGGAAATCCATATAGAGTCTTAAGTACATGTTCATTTTTACTTTTTTATTTACAGAAACTGAAGAGCAGCCAGGAAAGTGAGCAGCATTAGGATTGGCCCACCGATTCAGGATGTTTATATTTACCATCAGCATTACTGGTTATGTTGCAGTAATATTTAGTTATACTTTACTTAATTTATTATCTCACTGTTCTATAATTCCTAGTTTTTGACAGCATTGTTGTTATTTGTTAACTTTTATTAACTTAATTCTATACAGGAAGTTTGTTTAAGTTGCTGACTGTTATAATAATTTTAATATACATCTATTTATTTTTGTATGTTTTATGTCTAAAGTATTTTCAGGTGCATAGTTGTAAAAAATGTCCTAAAAATTAAAATTTTCAGATAAATGTCACGATTTCAAAATAGCAAAGCTTAATAAGGAGGATAAGGAAAAACAATTAGTTTGCACTGCCCTCTCGTGTACAAAGAGTGGTACTGCAGTCATATGTCTCAAAGGCTGGAGAGCTGCTGCCATGTCTCTGTAAGGTGGCTTTATTGCCAGGACTCATGTGTTTTTATCACATTGGACTTTTTGTGTTCATTTTTAAAACCATAGCCACAAATATCCTGATGTATTTTTTTCGCCTGGGATGAGTTCTGTACACAACATTGTGGTTCAACTGCAACTTAAAAATAGACAAGAAGTCAGTAATTTAGAGTTGTTGAATGATAAAGTTAAGGGCATTAAAGCGTTTGTGCGATACTTTTTTTTTTCTACAAAAAATTTATTAATGAAGTTATTGTAATAATGATAGTACTTAAGTTCACAGTAGCTTTTAGATGTTCAAGTTTACATCTAAAAGTGCAGAATTTCAGTTGCATGCATACCTATCCTGTAGGCCAGATAAGAACATACACTCTCAGTAACAGTTGGTTAAACGTCATTTCTTAATGACATTTTCCCTTAAACATTTCCCCTGTTAAACGTGTTGGCTATTGGGTGTGGAAGCTGCAAATGTTCGTCATAGTACAAGGTGTGTGTTATAGCGGGCTCACTTCATGTTCATGTAAAACTTGCCTCAATGGACAGGAGCTCTGGTGTTCTAGCATCTTCCAGTTGATGAGAGAGTTGAGTTTTTGGTGCTTCCTGAGTTGTCTTTTAACTTCTTGACTAGTTATCATTCACTGGATGTTGAAGTTTGGTTAAGCCATATTTGAAAGCCGGGGCCATGCCAGAAAACCAGATCATATCCATAAACTTTAGCATTTCTGCTAGAATTAGTGATCAAACACCACAAACAGAAGTTAAATAGAGCTTTGACAGCTTCTATTCAACCTTTTAAAGGAACATTTATCCAAATATCAGTAGATGCCCATGTATATACCATGCATATATTTGAATCAGAAGTTCTGAGTGCCTTGTTTTATCAGTCAACCCGACTTCAACATCAATTTATTTCACTTTTATTTAGACAGTGTCAACTCATGACAAATCTTGTCTTGAGGGAACGTTACAAAAAATGTCAGTTCAGTTCAATAATACAAACATTCCAACTGACATTATTTATCAAACAGTACTATATGTTCAATTAACTATTCCAAGTAGCTTAAAAAGTATCCATGGTCACTTTTTAAGTATCCATGGAAACCCTACAGATTGCATCAGGTGACTGACATTGACAGTGCCAATACCTCTTCACAAGCCCTAGAATAATGTAGCATTCATATCATAAAAGATGCTGGTGTGTAAACAGGCCTGTCACAATAAGCAATAAATCAATTAATTGCATGATAAATTAAAACATACTCAATAATTTTGATTTGCATGATTTATCTTTTTTCTTCTCTACCAAAATCTGGATGATAAAATTTTCAGTCTGGTGCTTTTGTCTCTTCTAACCTTTTTTTTTTTTTTTTGAAGGACAAGTTTATTTACAAAGCCTTCATTATTCATTGTATTTGTTGTTTCCTGTTGTTTTATTTATTGATTTTGGACATTTGAAATGTCTTCTAATTTCAGTGTTAAATGTTCATTAGGTTTTAAAGTTTATTGATACTTCACAATGTGTTCTTGCATTTTCATGCCACTACCATCATATTACTTGAAAATGGTCTCAAAATAACAATATTACTGTTTGTCACAATAACTTCTGGGACAAGTTGTTATTGTCCAGATACATTTGTTATGGTGGGAGGCCTGAATGTAAACATCTGAGTATGTAGGAAAGTTAAATCATTTTAAGTTCCTGTCACTGTGTTCGTTCACATAAAAAGGCATATGCGATATTGTCAGTTGTAAAAAACTTTTTTTTTTCAACCCCCCTTTCATAAAAAACAAACTCCTTTGTCTGTTTCCCCCTAATGAAAGATTTGTGACATTGCAATTTCATTGCATTAATTCCTCAGTCTGCAGATTGTTCTTCCTGTAATTGATGATTAGTTGCTCTGCCAGCGTACATCCCAGGGTCATCCTGTGGGTCATTTTGCTGCTGATTAGAGTGACTCCTAATAGAACGATGTGAGATGTCAATATCTGCCTAATGAGATCCCACAATCTCGTTTTAGCTTTCTAACCTTGACCCCCGGCGAGCCGTGTCTGAACTTGTTTGCCTAAAGAAAAAGCAGAAGCAGGTGACTTCGCCGGTTCATTTGGTAGAGTGGTTAACCTCATTTAAAATGCCGCATTTATAAACAGAGAGAGACTGTAGGGAAGATGAAGGTGGATGGGAAGCCATGGAGACATCAGGCAGACACTTTATAGATCTACTCATCACTTAATGCAAACGAGAAATGTTACCATTCATTTGTTCCTGCTTGAATGTTAATGTCTCCATTAATGCTGTTTGATTTCTGACCAATCACAAGCAAATGGTGCTAGGAAACAAAACTGGTTACAGAGGTTTAATTGCAGAAATAACATTTGATATTGCTTAGTTTGTTTAACCTCTATGTTTCTAGTGACAAAAATATAATTGTATAGTTTTTTAGTCTCATTTCCCTTCACTGTGCTGCTCCTTATTTAAACAGCTGCTTGCCACCTGCTCAGTGTGAGATTGTCTGTTGACCTGTCACAGCTTTCAAGCCTTGTTTCATGTCCAAGAAGTTTTGGGTTTTTTCATTCTGCCTGTTTTTGTCCACTGCTTTTGCCTAGTCCCGTTTGGCTTTGAGAAGAGTTTCTAACCTCCTGTTGCTGAACCTTGCCTGCCTCCAGTCAACTGAATATTGGATTTTCCTTGCCTCAGACACTCCTGTAGCTGACCCCGGATCATTTTAACTACTGAGCCTCTGGTTGGTGGATATTTGTCTCTGTCATCTGTGAATCCCCTGAGACCCCAAGCCCTCCACTCACCCAACCCCCCAAGGTAGGGATCTCGGCCCCTATGGATTCCCCATTCCTGCCCCCCCAGTGTGACCACACCATGTGGAACCGCTTCAACGCCATCTCATTATTTCTAATAAAACGTGGTAATCTATCACTTGTCTGCACTATGTATTGGGTTCTGGTTGAATTTAAATGTTACATTCTCTATGAAATTAAGAATAAACTTTTAATTTGATGTTGGTGGAGCTCTTATAGTGTTGCATGAAAATGTTGAAGTGGAGTTTTTGATTTTGCTGCTTTAAGCTCATCTCCTGAGGCAATGTGAAGAGAAAAAAATAATTGAACAGACTCACCATTGCACACAGCCAGTCTTCCCCTCCCACGTACTGGCTGTTTCCTTTGTCATTTGTGTTTCGTCACATTCATCAAACTCGGAACTCCTCCTTTGGAAACAAAAAAATCATTACCTGGTGGAGAACAGTTATGATTACACTAAAGGGGGGGTACAGGGGAAGTGAACTCTTTTGTAACGGCTGTGCGTTACAGCACATATTCATATAAAATATTAGGGAGTGGATGCAGTATCATGCAGATGGGTTTGCAGGAGCAAAACTATGACAGACGCCAGACCTCCATTACTGGGCACTTCAGCCTGCTGGCACAGTTTTGGCTCGCCTTCCTGCTATTCTGTAAATCAGTGAATAATTAATATATGCAGGTCATAAAACATTTAAAGCTTCAGATGTTCATTTGGAGGGCCCTTTTTGTTTTTAAATCTGGTATTGGTTGTTTTATACCAATTGCTTTTATTTGTTCAGTGGATTAGTGAAAAAATCAAGGGCCTTAATCCGTTTGTACATGCATCTTTGTGGACATGCTTTTACACTACATGGACTTTTCTTAGGATCAGAAACCTTTTATAATGCCTGGAGTTTGAACAAAGCTTGGAGGAATTACTACCCCGCCCTCTGGTGCCACTATCAATAGATTCTCCCTCTGAGAGCCCATTTTTAGCTTTCCAACTGTTTAGAAAAAGACATGAGTTAATTTTCCACAATAAATGTGCAGACTTAAAGCTTCATAAGAAGAGATTTTAGGATTATTCGATAAGCATGAAATTTCAATTACTTTCAACTCAACAATCTCATCATTTAAGTGTGAGGTTGATAAAAAAGGCAACTGCTGATGAAAGTTAGTGATTATGGAGAAATTCTGGAGATTACCCAACTATATTGGATTTTTCATGTTGGTTTTATCCCAGGAAGATGAGTTTCTGGCTGAAGGTGAAAATTTCACCTTCAGCCTTTTTTTTTTTTTTTTTTACATTCTAATAATAAAGCATACAGGGTGATATTTTCTGATTAATTAATAAAATATATACAATTTTATAATTTTATAGGACATGTTTGTGGGGAAAAACTAGTGTTAAAAAATGGTGTTTCGCTGGGTTATTTTTTAATCACCATGCTATGTTTAGGGACAAAAGTTGGTTAGTTTGAACATAATTATGACCCAGTTTGTTGGCAACCAGAACGAGCCTCAGCTTCGTTTCACAGGCTGCCATTTTGAAATAAACAACCTGATCAGATTTCACTGAGCCTCGTCTACAGGACGGTAAAATGATGTTCATTTAAAACTTTTAATGTCATTGGGTTGTGTTCATGACTTTAATATACACAAGAGACCATCACTCTTTTGTGTGATTACACGCGCAATCACACAAAAGAGAGATTATTGTCCATCACTAAAGATTTCAACAAAATGCCATCTTTGAGATGAAAATCCATGGAATATACTCATCAGTTTGTGAATCACCACCATTTGAACTTACAGATTAAATCCTATTTGGTCTCTACACAGCAAACACAATCCCACAAGTTCCTCCTCCTACCTCTCAGCTGGTGTTTGTGCAGCCTTTCACTCAGATTCCTCATGCCAATCAGAACCAGCTGTACTAAAAGGACAGCTGGTTAGAGGCCACTGTAGTCAGCACACTCTGCTGCCATCTTTTGGATAAAATGAAATGTTGCACCTAGTCTGCACAATATTAAGGCTTTCAGGTAGAGAAGCACAAAACTGAACTATTTTCTTTTGGTGCCCTTTTTAAACACTAACCAAAAGCAACATTATTATACACGACTCTGATTGGGCAAACCCAGATAGTTCACCTTTGCATCTTCTGTCAGACAATTACATTCTTCAGTCTAATTTAACATTGTACTTGGATAATTTCCAGATAAGCAGACAACTTTAACAAAACAACATGTACGTATGATTATACATACAAATATGCATCCAGAAAGTATTCAAAAAGTCCAATGAGATACGTAAATCTGAAATTTTGGGTTTCTATTTTTAGTAAATTGGCATAAAATTGTCATAGTGGGGTGGTTGTGTGTAGAGTTTTGTGGAAAGAGATTAATTTAATACAATTTGGAATAAGGCTGTAATATAAAACTTAGAAAAAGTGAGTACCTTCCAGATGTAGTGCATGTATATATAATAAAATTGTTCCTCTTTGTAGTGAATACAATACAAATACAAAGTGTTTCCCTTCATGCCTTGACCTCTGAATTTGGGTTTGTTTGTTTGACAAATGTATCGACACACTCTGCAGGGACACAGTTGACATTACTCACCAAATATAGACATTCTGCCAAAGTAGGAAATCACTGGACTGCCAGAAATGTATTAAAATTCCACTGCAACCCCCACCCCCTGAGTCAATATGGAGTTATATCTTCCATGCCAGTTCCCAGCAGGCCAGAGAATTTCCAGTGTTCCAGTGAATTTGCATGCTTCATTTTTAAAGCATTTTTTCAACACTGGTGGCATTTTTTCATAGGAATCAGACAGGAAGGGGAGGAGGTGTAGACATGCAGCAAATTCACCGAACACGGGAATAGAAGTTGGTACGTGGTCGTGGTCTGCAACCTCTGTTTTACGGGACACTCGCCGCCATGTGTTCTTCATTTTTCACGTGTCCACCTCACGCTGATGGGGAACCGGTAGTGAACATTCTCCGCTGTGACTCAGTGACTTTAAACAGAATGTCTATCCTAGCTTCTTTATTTGGAGTCCCAACACTTCATTTCATTTGAAACATTTCGCGTGACAGACACCAACACCCTGTCACACGCACGCGGGTGCAACAGGCAGAGTCATTCGCCGCGCCGCAAAGGATGACTCTAAATAATTCAGTCTGGATGTTATTCATTATGGATGTCTGACGATCTTGGCACAAATGAATAATTGAGGCCTGGTGGAGGCGTGATTGAGCTCATTAACATAGAGAATTGCCTTTTATGTTTCATTTGAGGAACAAAGATTAGTCCTCGAAATGGACTTGGAAGAGTTGTAATTATCTTCTTATCAACGTCCTCTGCATGCCTTGATTCTCTCAAGGCTTTCCTTTTCCATCTTCCAAATGTTAGTTTTGCTTTTGGAGAAGCTTTTTCCAAAGGTGGATAAATGAAGATGCTGATTTTGTAAGTAGATTTTCCAAATATAAAGAGTCTGTGTCAAAGTCTCTAATTTACACCAAAGTTTTATAAAGACAGGTGTAAAGTTCACATTTTGCACTCTACATGTGTTCGTCTTCCTAATGTAAATATATCCCCATCCATGACTTCACACTCTGAATATTCTGTTTGAAGGGTTTTCTGAACCATGTCCCAAAGAGGGCACTGTAGGCTTTAGAAACTTGGATTCTGGTAATATGAACTCCACTTCCACCCTCTGGTTACAAATAAAAGATGTAAAAAGCATTTTGAAATTAATATTTTAGAAGTCTGTGGAAAAGAAGAACCAGCCAATCAGACTGGAATTAATCAATTTTATCCTGATCAGATATGACTGGAGATCATCTGGTCAGAAATATATAAATCTATTTGTGGATTTTCTTTGCAGTAGAGCATATCTAAATTATGCCAAAAATGCAGCTGGGAAGCTGAAACGCCTTGGAGAAATCCTAGTTCATCTCTGTTGGCTGAAGTTGGCAAATTAGCCAATCTAGGATAATAATTTGTAAAACCCAATATTAACTAAATGATACATCAGGAAAAAAAAACAACTTTAGTCCTGAACAGGAATTCTCAACTTCCTTAGTAGGTTGAGAGAAGAGGACTTTCTTCTTCCCTATACCTTACATACTAATCACATCTGCCTGAGGGGGATTGCATATTTGTGTGTTGTGTACTAAGCATTAGTTAGCCGAGGCTGCTGAATGCTACCTTACATCTTAAAGATGTAATTCTAAGATTAAGGTGTGACCTTAGCCAGAACAACTAAGGTCACCCCTTAGTTGTTCTGGAACATTGCACCCCAGGGAGAATAACTAAGGTCACACCTTAAAGCACTTGACTCAAAATGAAGTCTACATGTAGTTTTCAATGTTATTCAACTTTTAGTGTGGATGCTCTATTTGTTGCAGGAAGATGTGAAACACTGAGGCTGATAAAAACATTTGATAGATGTCAGTTCTCAGAATCCATCAGTCTGGAACTGACATCTGTCCAAAATCTATCCAAGACAGGATAAGATTTTTTTCTGACTTTTATAAGGGGTAATACTTGAAAACACAACCATATTGAAAATAATCACTGGGAGCTAAATCTTCTAGTAGTGGCTGTCAACCAGGTGCCATTTATATGGGCTTTGTAGTTCAACTAAAATGGGACCTGATATAGAATTTGTTTTGTTCAGTTGTCCACAAGCTTGTAAAAATGTACCTAATATAACAGAAAGTTCAAATTAACAAAATGTACTGGGTCATGTAGCAAGCATAACCTTTGAAGAATATTGATCATATCAACTATGTGGCCTTTCTCTGTCTTCCCTCTCATCATATTGTGCTTGTGTATGAAAGTTGTATGGTTTAGAGATATAAAGATGAATCAAATAAAGGTCTTACAAATCACAAACTAGGTTTTAAATATTCAGCTTTTAGTGAAGAATCTAGTCCATGTTTGAAAAGTCAGAGTATTGAAGTTTTAAAATTCGAGCTAATTAGAGATGCTCAAAGTACTGGACAATTAGGTGGAGTCAATCTTTAGCCAAACTGCAGTCGGATACTTTAGCTCCGTATTACACAGAATATTGATGCATGGTGCCACATTGGGTTATAGTAAACTATCAAAACAACATGCTAACCATTTGTCTTGATAAAGTTTTCTTCCAAGAAAGAAAGTGTAATTCACAGTTTACCAGCCTGGAAAGTTAGAAGATAATCCAGTGGGTGACCACCCTAGGTGTACTACCAGTAGTTATTAGCCTATCCAATGCTAACACCAACCTGTCTGTATTATTAACAGCAGAGGAAGTACTAATGGTCATACCTTATTGTCTTTACTTGTAATTCTAATATTCATTTTGTCAAACTGACCCCTATGAAATACTACAACTTACAACCCTTTGATCAAAGCAACATAACTAAAAATAACCTCCTAAGTGATATACGATATGACAGATATTAGATAAAAATAAATATCATTAGCTATAACCACATTTCCTTTCTGCAGACAGCAGATCTTAGAATAGGACACTTTAAACTGTTGGGAGATGGTATGAAACATGGAAAACATCACGAGTTATTTTAAGAAAAACAACGAGAAAAAGCAGATCCACCTTGAAAATGTAACTACACACACCTCCACTTTGAGGCAAACAGACCTCCACAGAAGTACTGGGCGGGAGAAAAGTGATGATGAATGGCGCGTATGATCTCAACACTCTCTCCTGTCTGTCTAACCTTTCTCAAATACCCATGACATTCTCCCTGCAGCTCTGCTTGTCTACCTCCCTCGCAGGCATTGTGCTGAATTAGCCGACCGTGAAAAATGGCTGCTCTGTTGTCAAATGATTCACATGGATGAGCAGGAGTTTTGCGGAGAGGGGGGGGGAGAAGGAAAAAAAACACACAGTCTGAGCTGTTTGGTATTCAGAAAGATGCCGTGCTACCTGTTTCAAAGACTTTTCCTATTGGAGAGGAACATTGCACCTCAGGGAGAAGTTTGAATGCAGTTGCAGCTGATGAATAGCTAATAAGGTCTATTAGACCATTTAATTACTTCTTTGCTTTTATCACAAGGCTGATTTATTTTCTTAACACACAGAGGCAGTGTCGGTTGCAGATCGTTTCAAAGGCATGGAGGCACTCTCTTGTAGGAGATTTTGGTAGATTAATGTGCAAAATGCCCTCGGAAGTCAGAGCTTTGCGCGGATATTCAACTCTGAGCTTGTAGAGACACAACAAGCTCAATTCGATCTTGTCAACTGAAAGAATCATTTTCTAGGGAGAGGAAAATCAAAGCAGAAGGAGAGAAACAGGGCAGTTGAAAGTGGGCGTGATGACTCCAGCTGCGCCGCATTACACATTTGAAGCACAGCAGGAGGCCCCCGAAAAGAGCCTTTCTTCTCTGTCTCGTCGCGCCCCATACTCTAATTAACAAGCTATTACAGTGACAGAAACGTCTGCTCCTGGATGTCAACATCCTGTGAAAATAGTCGACTGAAGTTCCCTCTTCTATCCTCTTTTTTTTTTTTTTTTTTGCTGGGTTTATACAAGTTAGCTCACAATCACAGAGATGAACACTCGCTAAATTCTTGTTTTTTATGAAAGGATCAGTGAGTGAATGTTGCAAGTTAGCAGCATTGCTCAGCCACCAAGTTTGTTGGATGGGAGGTAGAAAAGGGGAAGCAGCAGTGAGGAGATTGTTCAACACCTCCAGGAATGAAACGGACATCCTTGTACCGGAGCGACAGCCTAGAACACACACCAGATGGAAGAAGCTATTAATTTATCAATATTTATAACATGCAAATGTGAGTAAGGATGATGCAGTTCTTCCCTGACCACCTGTTTCCTCGCTGGCTTACTGAGTTCTTACTTGCCACCTGTCGTGATCCACACTTCCTGTTTCCAGAACCACTGACTGGAAAGCAGAGATGCACCCATTAGGGTTTTCTGAACAAATATCTGCCAATACTGATTTTAGCTGATTCATATTTTACTTTAAGAATGATATTCAAATATTTTTCTAGCCCTTGTGCCATGAGTGCTCCTTAATTACAAATCAAAGAAAAGGTTATTTAACAAAAATCTGACGACCACATGTTAATGAGTACCATGGTTAGCATTGGCAACTTTGAGCCATTTCTTTGCTTCAACACACCCGAGTCAGTGGGAAAAAAAGGTTAATTTGCAAAACTCTAGTAACGTTGACTGCATGCTAAAAGTGGTCAGCCAACTGAGTCACCAGAAGCGATGATTCAAATCCTACCATGATTAAGATCAGCCCAGAAGACCTTGGAGTCTGTCTTCTAATGTCAGACAAAAAATTTTTTATTTGTCTTTTATAGCCACCTCCTTCTTAGACACCAGTCTCTATTTATAACCACTGGCCCTTATCAACACCTATTCAACATTAACAGCCAACACGGGTGAAGTGTTTGGCCCAAGGACACAACGAACTGCGATTGAACTGGCAACCCACTCAATTCAGGGCGAACTAAAACCGTCACTACCATCGCCCCAAAGTGTCACATCTATCTATTAATACCTTCAGTATATTGACTTGATTGACTGATGTGACCTTGGTTGAATTTACTTGCCCACACCTACATATGCTTCTTTCTGTTTTTACAGTGTGTATGGTGTGTTTGTGGTGATGTGCAGTGTTTGCTTCCCGCCAAATAGTGTTTTGTCTGATGACCAAAAAGCTCCAGTTTTGTCTCGTCAGACCAAAGAACCCTTTTACTCAAATTGAGTCTTCTGGAAACCTTTTCTTTGATTTACTTGAAATGTTCTTTTGCCTCTGGCTTACCTTTGCACAGTTTCTTGGCTAGCTTCAATCTGTCTTTCAAAAATTCTAATTCCATCTACTGACATGAACTTCCATCCACTAACCCTCTGTTGTCTTTCTTTGTGCCTGAAATTTTAATAAAGTTTACAACTTAGCCAGCTATCACCTTGCTATTGCTGGGTTTCAGACACGTGACCCGGATGACGCACAAAATTGAGATGGTGGTCCAGAAGTGGATTTGTCCGGTTCAAAACAGAGCAAAATGGATCACAGCGAGTACGACAACGCCCTCAATGGGCTGGAACAGACGAGGTATCTCAAAAAAAATATGCGTATGTTTAGGATATGATTCGTATTATCTCGGTAAAAAAGATTTCTCTTATAATCTTGAAGATTTACTTGGCGTCGAGGTGGTCCACTTAACTAACCATCTGGAGCTGCAGACCTCATATTATAACACGAGCCAGAAGAAAGCTTTCAAAAGCCTGGACCATACAGTCATTTAGTTTCAGGTTGGGCCAACCATTTAGGATCAAAAGAAACATTAAATGGCTGTTGACTTGTTTCTGCAGGGTGAGTAGTGAGTTGTGCTATTTTAAATAATTAGTCTATGATAACAATGCTATGCTAACAACAAACTAACCCATGCTATTTCTATGTGCTTGGATCTCCTGGTAAATTATTTATTTAGCTTCTGTAAACCCAAATTCATGCTGCAGTAGTATGTTAATGTTGGATGCTGGATTCAGATCCAGCGTAGGTCAACCATTAGCAGTCACCTATAGAAACCCCCATGTTCATGTCTGGCCACAAATATAGTTTGTGATCATTCTATAGTTTGAGCTCTCTGGGGACTACCAGCCTGGGGCTTAAAAATAATATATTTTACCTTACATATGAATGATTTTCCTTCTAATTAACTGTCCAATAAAATATCTGAAAATAGAATTGAAACAATGCAATCATTTCCTGTTAGAAAGTAGGCACTGCAAACTCTCCTCCTGGTTTTTAGCCGTAGATTGTTGATGCACTTTTCTCCTCTTTTTACGGTAAGTTTTTTAAAATTAACTCCCTTGTGACCAACTACCTTCAAAACACAAAAATAATATTTATTTTTCTCTCTATTAAATTGGTTGGAACAACTGTACTTGACTCAGACTTCAGGCATTTTGCTGTTGGATTAACAGAAGTAAACTGACTTCTTGCCCTCCATCTGCTTTGGATGACGTCGATGCTACATCATCTGAAACCCAGCCATAAGCTAACTGGGTATGTTCTGGTTTTACTCCTGAGGACCTGTTTTGCTCTTACACATTTTGAGTAATGATAAGCAGCTTTTCACCAGTTAGTTTCCTGTATTCCACACATCCATTTGCAAATGATGTCTTGCAGTGATATTTGCACAGTAAGGGGTGGAATGTCACAGCAGCACAAGAGAATGAGCACAGCCAAGGGCAAAATCCCTTAAATGTCAAACAACTCTGTTACCTCACCTCTAATCTGTTGCATTGCTTTTGAGATGAACAGTAGGGTACTCACTCTCATGACTAGTTAACTGTTTATTTTCACTGAAAAACAAGTCGCTGAACTTCAGAGGCTAAAGTTTAGATTTTGTATTTTATAATCTCTTCATATGTTTAGAAGAAGAGGCAGATTGTAGTTCACCCTGTATGAAGCCAGGATGGTTTTCTTCAGTCAGTTTTGTCTGACCAACTGTCTGCAAGAGGCGGCAGATGTGTTACCTTTCTACAAAAGTATTTAAATTAATTGAAGTTAGTCTTATTTAAGATTTTCTTTACTCCCGGTACGCTCCTGTCATTCAGTCTTTGAATAACCACCTTCAAAATTAAATTAAATTAAATTAAATTAAATGTACATGTAAAATAGAAACATTTTAATGTAATGTGGCTCAAAATGACTATTTGTCATTGAATTGAAGCTGTTTCCTCTTGAATAAAGTTTAGCCCTGATACGACCCTTAATGTAAAACGGTACTTCATAGATAAATCCAATTACAACGAGGTAAATTATTAATTTATTCCTAAATTTTCTGTAAACTTCATGCCAGATGTGGAGATTCTTGTTCTATCTTTAATTAGAGCATTAGATGTGTTTCCAGTTTTCATCAGGATTCCAGTTTTAGTTTGCAAAGTTTGAATCACAAAATAGGCCTCACTCTTGGTTTATCCAGTAGTTTTAATAATCTGATTAATAATCTGATTACTTCCTGCTATATAATGTTTTCCAACATGTATTTCCTGAACTGAAAAGTATAGTTTGATGGTAACAGGCTGTTTATTCTCTAGCATTGCTGATAATGACTGTCCTGATCTGTGAGCTCAAACTAACCTGACAGGTGTTTCGGTAGAACACGTTTAGTTTGTGGTGCAGCTTTTCATCGTCCCAACTCTTCCATCTGAACCAGATGGAGCGCAGCATCTGTTCAGCCTTCCTGTAACATCCTCCTCGCCACGCCTGTGGGATGCATCCACTTTTCCTTCAGATATTATCCAAGTAGCACATGATGTTCATAGTGCCACTATAAGAAGACAAAACTATCACTTGGAAAAAAAAAAAAAATCCTTATAATCACTGGTTGACATAAGAATATATGTTCCCACTCAGTGATCTTCTGTTTTCTGATTGTTTGTTTTGAGAGAGTGAGTAATAAATTGATAAACAGCAACACAACGTGACCATATGGCTTACATTACCATTCCCACCCATCCCTCTTGTTCAGGGAGTTCAGTAAATCTCTGGCAGTGCCTGTCTTTATGTATCCACATTTCTGGTGTTTACAGTTTTTACTGTGTTACAAATAAAACATCAGCATTGTTATTTCCCGAGAACTTGAGTATGTTATTATCAATAACTGTTCAGAATCAGACAGATATGTTGGATGTTGCACCTTTAGCCACTGTAGTGCAGGAGCTCTTGATGTTACCATCATTTGTAGGCACTTTTCAGCTAATCTGTAAATAGTGGAGCTAATTTTGTGTTTAGAACTTTTGCTAACCATGAAAATGTTTAACACTAAACTTCTGTATAAATTCTAAATAATTGTCTATTCTGTGAATTTTCAGTTGAATAAAGTTCTACATGTATGTCAAAGTTTTGGGTATTGACTGTTCATAACCTTTCTAGTACATAGATGTTTATGTTCCAGCAATTCCACTTTCTCTCCTCACGTTGTCAACACATGATGTGGCGCAGCAAACAGTGTTTATTTTGTACCCAGAAGGCATTGCTGTGACCACTTGCTTTTCTACTGAGGCCTAAACATGGTCAACAAGGCAAAATCAGGAACAGAGTTAGCGAAATTCAACAATTATAAAACTGAAAACATGATGTCTTTTCCAAATGATCACTTCCTAAAGCACACCATACATAGTGCAATAACTATTTGGACCCTGTTGGGGGTGATATATTATAGTTTTAGTGTTAGTGGAATTAATGTTTAACATTAGTGCTTTAGAGTTAGCGCAACTAGCTTCTTAGTAGTACCCACCACTAGTTACCACCAAAATAATTCTCTGGTACTGTGCTTTAATAGTTTTAGATTTATTACTGGCACAGACAGACAAAGACATACAGTAATGATCTGCATAAAAGACGAAACACATTTCTTCAGAAAAGGTTTAGCTATCCCTTGTGCGTCTGTGTGTGTGCGGGTGTGGGGGCGTGTGTGTGTGTGTGTGGAGTTTCTTACTTCAGGGTTCCCTGTACAGCCTGGGTCTATGTTAGGTGTCAGGATGCACTTTGGATGAAAGACGAGTGAGAGAGCTCGAGTTTTTTGTTCATGTGTTTAAAGCATTTGGCTGCTGAGTCTATCCCCTCCTCCCTCGGTGCCCCACACACCTACATGAAAGCTCTGTAACTGAGAAGCTCAGTAAACAATCAATACAGGTTTCACTGGGTGATTCTTGACCTTTTTCTGACTTTAAAGTTAAGAATCAAAACAAAAATGGCCTTCACTTGTTTGCGCACGCAAGAAACTGTCTGAAGAGCTGGTTGTTTGGGAAATAATCAAGTCAAGTCCTAAAAATAGTTTGATTTTATGCAAAACGAAACAGTAAGGCTAAATGTAGAACGCTATGAAGGTGATGTTCAAGATTTGTTTGAAATTTTGATTCAGATCTGGGGAGCAGACTCCTACAGCATGTCTCCAGAAACAATAAGAAGCAGATGGAGCGGTTTGTCTCCCGCTGTGGAGATTTGGCACAGATTGTTTCTGTTATGGTGCACAGGATTTAAAATAGAAGTGGTAACAGTAAACAACGGGCAACCTTTTGCTTTTCCTGTGATTTTCCTCTCTGGCTTGTCTTCCGGTGGGACCGACGATGCTAATGGCTACAAGGATGGTAAAAGGATTTTTCTCAGATGAGTGATCAAGAAGCAACTTGAGGATTCTCCAGCTTCCAGCTTTCAATGTGCACAAAAAAGCCCAGGCTGCCAAAAATCATTGAAACTTGTAACGGAGACATGCTGTGCTCTGTCGACACACTTCCACCTGTTTGTTGACTCCCTTATCTGACAGCTTTACCTGCGTCTTGTCGCATTTTGAGTTACTGGTTTAATCTTCCCCATTTTTACGAGACAGTAAATGAACATCATTTGAATAAAGTCTTTTATGCTGACGCTCATAAAAAGTGTGTATTGAGACAGCAGATCTCAGCAAAGTTTATTTCAGCTTGGGTTGCCTTAAGAAAAGCCCATAAAAAGGACTTTCCTTATAATTTATGACAGTATCCTTGTATTTATGTTGGACAAGTCCAAATGATGGAAATAAGACCACGAAAAACAAAAATTTCAGGGATAACCTTCAATTTCGATGACATTTTTCCATACATAAAAATAACTTTATTATTTTTTGCCAGTTGTGTTGTTTGCACAAACTCCCTTCTGTGGACACGAATCAACCAGCTGGTTCATTTCATAATTTCTTGAGGACTTGGGACAATGTGGCGACATGCTTCCTGAGTTGTGTGGACCTCAGGATGCTTCGCCCCACATTGACTTCCATAAACACTCAAACGTGGAGTTTCCAAACCCCACATGAAAGCTGACAGGATGCAGACTCTTGAACCATAGCCAAATGAGGTCAAAATCAAGTCAAGTTTTTTTGTGTGTATTCTACATTGAAAATTTGCAAAACTTCAAAAAATGCATAATGTTAGGTGCGTCTCAAAAGTTGTGGCTGGGTCTGCGGATTGAAAAAACTTTTCTCTGGGAACCTAAACCGACGCTTGGCCGAACACGTCACTGAGAGCCGTTCCTTCCTTCATTATTTTTAAATGTCACTGATGTCTTTGCATTTCCCCATAGGCAACCCTGTGCAAATGTCAGCTCATTGTTGTTTTTTTTTTCTTCCATTCCATCTTACAAATCAATAATTTCAAAATTCAACCGGGACGGTAAACATGAGTGTTTTCAGCTGAGTGGGTTCTCTTGGGGTGCCTTCAGTTGAACAGGTTGTTTTTTGTCTTGTTTCTTACAGGTGACAGATAACTGGAGCTGAGCAGTGAGTTTTACAGCTGTAAACCAGGGGAATGTTATTTGTTGTTACCACTTTTCAAAGAGACATTATCTCTCACATATGAACAGATCTCCTGCTGGTCGTGTAGCCCGTGTGTACACTGTGCGACAATCTTTCTAAAGGCCACGTTGTGCCTCGGTTAATATAACCTCTGCAGGGAAAACGTGTCGAATGATTAAATCAGCAGCATGCAAGCTTGAGTACAGATGATTGCACCACCTGAAGGTTACAGACTAATTGATTGATTATTTTATGTCCAACAAAAGCAGCTGGCAGCGAGTTTAAGGCTGTTTCCTGTCGTGGCAAATACACAACCCTCTACTTCTACAATCTGTCTGCTTTTGAAATGCCAAGTTTGTTGTTCAGTCAGTCGAAGCCCAAATAACCCCAAATGTCTTTTTTCCATAATATTCTCACAAACACAGCAGATTCAAGAGGGTATTGTAAAGCAGGAGAAGAAGACAGCGGCGGTTTCTGCTATTAGCGAAGTGGGCAGCTGCTCAGGGCGGCTTCTCCTCCAGGGCGGCTTCATCTGCCAACCCAGTAAAACAGTCCTGAAGTTACATCTGTAGCATATTTCTAGCTTGAAAAGTAAATATTTAATAAAGAGTAGAACTTTTTTTATTACAGCTGTACAATTTAACTTGCGTTCTTGGGGAGTAATAGTAAATTACACCCCAAATTATTAAATTATCTTAATAAAACCTTTTTTTAGATGTTTCTTGACAATTGTGCAGTGAAATTTGTGGCTCGATCAAAATGCAGTTCAAGTACACAATTTTGTAAATTCTTGGTGTATTGCTGAAATTAATTTTAATTGGATTCATTTATTTTTTTTTGTATTTGCATTGTATACTGTTAGCAGCACTGTTTATGATATGCTTGTGCCTTGCACAAAATAATATATGTTTATTATATTATTCTACCTTCTTGAAAAGCTTCACAACCTGAACTAAAACTGTCATTGCTCTGTGCTTATGTATGTTGTTTATTCCAGTAAATGTTATATTGTTTTATTTTCTTATAGACCTAATTAACTGTGGGAGTCAAAAACCTTATACTTTAGTTTGTTGCTAGGTATTATGAAATGAACAAAGCACACAATAATCAGATTAATTTTGTATATGCCCAATTTGTAATTTAACTTTCAGGGATAATAATTTATAAATGGAACATTATTAGAAAATAGTAATTCATTTAGATGTGAAGGTGCCTTTGGGTGTTCACATATATAGCTTTCTGTGACAATTCTATAGCAGCATAACCCAGATGAGGGCAGATGCCAATCCTTACAAAATACTTAAATTCTAACAGTTTACAATGTATTTATTACAACGTTATAGTGACAGTTGTTGAGGATTTTAAAATATTTTTTTTCCCGTATTTTTTTATGTTTCAATATTTTCTGCTATAAAAAGGAATTGTGGAAAAGTGTGAAGGATTTAAATAATGCCTAAGTTTCTTGGACAGTTTAAGGATTATTTCATGTCGCCTTTGTTTTATTGGACTTTGTGGCAAAGCAGTAGGATGAGGATGAGAGGCTTGATGACATGACACATAAATAACTGGCTGGTGTCAGACTCACCCTGTTTTATGGCGGCGGAGGCTTCACGGGGCTCACTGTGCCGTGTGGGACTGTTTTATGACCTCATAGAACAGCTTTGTGAAGTGGACTTCCAGAGACGCTCAAAACCAAAGATTGGCAATTATTTTAAATTATTTCCTTTCATTCGGAAGATGAAAGCGGCAAAGACGAATCCCGGTTGTTCACCCCGGGGGGAGGCCTGGAGGCAGCTCATGAACTCAGAACCAGCTAGAAAGATCACGTCTCACAGTTGGCTTCAGCGCCAACAGATGAACCGGAGGAGCCGCTTAGGAAGAGAAAATAGATGGATGGAAGAAATTTTTATAGAAGCTTAGATTTTAACACCATGGATGTTTCTGGGAGCGTCAAGATGGCAGCTTTAAAATCTGACTATCGGTTTCTTTAGTACGTTTTACACACACAAAGAACAAAAATGAAACTTTTCAACATACAAAATTAGAGATCTGTGGATGCAGGGTGTTGGGTTCTGATTCTGGTATCTACATGTGCTGATACTCCAACCCCCCCCCCCCCCCCACCCCCCCTGCTGTCCAACACTCATCATCATGCTATTTATTCTGTGCCTCTCTGGCCATGTTTGTCTTCTCAGACAAGTGATGAAAGTTCAGTTTGTTTGGTACACACTAAGAAAAAATGAAACAATCAAATCAAAAGAATAAAATCAAAATAACATTAGAATAGTAAAAAAAAAAAAAAATATGAGAATAAAGTCATAGTATTATGAGAATTAAGTCATACAACAATAAAGTCAGAATTTTACAAAAATAAATTTAAAATAATATGAGAA
The DNA here is from genome assembly GCA_903067055.1 of Poeciliopsis paucimaculata. Lineage (NCBI taxonomy): Eukaryota > Metazoa > Chordata > Actinopteri > Cyprinodontiformes > Poeciliidae > Poeciliopsis > Poeciliopsis paucimaculata. The sequence goes on from CAEGAD010065395.1 coordinate 54,099, forward strand.
TAAAGTCAATATTTTGTGATATTATTAAGTGATGCTATTATTCTAATAATACTATATCTTTATCCTCTTCATTTTATGACTATTCTGTAATTTTGTTTTTTTGTTGTGGCCCTAACACTTCAATCAGAGTTTGGAGAATGAATACGCTAGGGCTGTTGTATACTAATATTTTAGTAATCGAGTAATCTATTGATTATTCTTACGATTAATTGAGTAATGGGATAAAAAAGAATTTATGAAATAAAATATTGGTAAATCTGGCATAACACCGGCGTTACGATCGGATATCAATATCAGTCCAGTTTTTCATTTTTGAGCATCTCTAACAGTTACTTTTCTGTAGTTTAGAAAACTAACCTGTAACTAATAATAGCTCACTTTCTCATGTTAACCAGAAGTTATACATACATCTGAAATTATATTCAATTTAATAATAAAGAGACAGGCTCACAAATACGCTAATAAAAAAAGCGCTAACACTTAGCATTCTTCAACTACTCAGAGGTGGAAGTCAGAACTCTGCGCAACGCAAATAATGTTCCGGATTGGAACACGGTGTGCTAAATATTAAAACATAATTAACGAAGCTTTGAGGCAGGTAAATTTTCCTTGAGGAATTTTAATAAACGAGGTACTCGAAACATTCGAGGAATCGTTTCAGTCCTAGATTATGTGGGAAAAAATGCAAACTCTAAATACTGTACGTAGTTCTGAAAGCTGTTTGATTGCAAGCGGATTCAGACTCCAAAAGTAGAATGTGGTGCAGGGCATTCTGGGTAAATACAAACAAAACAAACATGTTAGTCTAGCGCTAGCGGGCAAAATGTCTCGTCGTCTTTACCAAAGTAAAACAAAAAGAAATCCTACAGGCGCTAAAATCTGACACCACTCCATTTGTTTACAGTGAAGAAGCAAGTTGCGTTCATGTCTTCTTCTGAGATTTTCTTGTTGTTCAGTGTTCTTGGTGCAGCGCCCCCACAGGTGAGGAGGAGAACAGGTTTTTCAAAGGATTTCTTTGGTTTGACACAGAGCAGAGTTAAAGAGAACAACACCAGCTGAAAATGTAACAAATGTTGCAGTTTTGGACTATTAGGTGTGGAAACACCCTGATTAACCATGAAGTTTTCTGGTATTTTCTGGTGAACAGAAATAATCAGAGAACCTCCAGTGTATAATTGCAAACTTGATAATTACATAATTAGCCGCTACGCAGACAAAATTACTTACCAGAAACACTGTGATTAAACAAGCCGTTCTGCTGTGACCTATTTTTAATTATTCTGAAGAAAAGGCGCTGAGAGAAGTGCATCCAAGTAGTACAATAAAACAGGAGATTACATTTTGAGCAAAACTGAATATAGTGTACTGTTGTCATTATTAAAGCATTTTCTGTAACTTAGGAGCAATTTACATGGTTTCTAGCAGTAGCAGCAGATTGTAAGGTTTTTATGTGAGGAACGGTAAATGGCTTGTACTTGTAGTCATTTACCATTAAACCACTTCACACTACAGTCAGTCAATCAGCCATTCACACACACATGCGCATATTCACAGCTGCCATGGGCGCCACCAGTCCCTCTGACCACTACCAGCAGGTCAGGTAGATGAAGTGTCAGAATGACCCAGGCAAATGGAGCAGGGATCGAACCAGCAACCTACCGATTGAGGGAAAACTCCTACAACCGTCGGCAGCATCGTCTCTGTTTAATCTCTCAACTGTTTTTAGTGACTTAACGTGTGAAAAATGTATTCATCTGTGATTTTAATTCCATTTATTTAATGGAAACAATGCAATTGCTTTTTTTTCCCACATCAGCAGAATATAGACAAAGAAATGCAGCCCCATCTAGATGAGCCGCTTCTACAAATAAACTGTTTGACTTGAACAAGTAGAAGCCATGATGGATATACTGGTAAATATTCCATTCAATACTTCAATACTAGGCTTTTCATTTTCTCTACTTTAATACTAAAATAGATGAAAAGGAAGATGATGCTGAGCTGCACAAAACTGCCTCAGCTCTTGGCAGAGTGTCCACCAAGGCTTCTGCTATAGAATCAATAATCATCCAAATGTAAAACGATACAACTATTTATATGTTTGAAATATCTGCTTATATGTAGTTGGTAAGACTGAGTGTTTAACAAATAATTAGCTGCTACATAATTCAAATATGTCTTGGAGATGCTAAGGACATATTTGGACTGGTTTCAGTCTAACATCCAGTCAAAAAACTGACATCAGTATCAGGTTCGGCACAGATTCTGGATCAGACCAGGTTCATATTGATCATCTTATTATCTGTAAAACCTAAACGAAAAAGTTAATCATTTTTCAGTACCAGATGTAAGCTCTGGTTTACTTGAGCCAATAGCGGATGGCCTCTTGATAAATACCTGTTCATTATTAACACAAAAAATGTATCATTTCCAGTATATTTATATGTTTAATCACACAACACACACACAAAAAAAAAAATCAAGTCAATGACTAAATAAGACAGATGCTGATCCAGCGGTTAGCTGATGACTTGGCCTGAGGAGGAACATCTGTCCTGATTGTGAAGCATATTTACACTCCCACTGTCCAAACATGGAGAGGACATTCTGGATCGGCTCCCCAGCTGATCCATGGATACGCACAAAATTCAACATGACATGACGCTATGGTTCCGATTAGAAGTTGTTTATGCGACTGCAGAAACAACACCTAGTTGAATAATTGTGATTGGACATGATGATTTATTTCACTAAAAAAGTAAACTTTGATTTTATGGAGCTGTTTTATTGCTCGATTCGGTTTGGACTTATCTCAGTCTCTCATATGAACATGAAACTGTATTGTATTTTCCGGACTACAAGTCGCTCCGAAGTATAAGTCGCACCAGCCATAAAATGTGTGATAAAGCAGGAAAAGGCATATATAAGTCGAACCGGAGTATAAGTTGCATTTTTGGGGCAAATTTATTTGATAAAATGCAACACCAAGAACAGACATGTCATCTTGAAAGGCAATAAAAATAGAATAGAGGCAACAACAGGCTGAATAATTGTACAGTATGCTAACGTTACATGACAAACAACGGACTGAGACATGCCTGGTATGTTAGCATAACATATTCAGTTATTCAGATAACTATAGCATAAATAACACGCTTACCAAATCATCCGTGTCACTCCAAATCACTAAATCGAATGAAATCTTCATCCTTGGTGTCGCTTGTAAACAACTCCACTAACTCCAGAGGTAGAAGAACACAGGCCTAGAGCGCCCTCTTGCGGTTTAGAGTGAAAATAACATGTGATATGATATAATAATGTGGTAATAATTTCACCCATAAGTCGCTCCTGAGTATAAGTAACACCCCTGGCCAAACTATGAAAAAAACGGCGACTTATAGTCGAGAAAATACGGTAATTTGAATAACAGAAAGACTAACAAGTTACTGGACATGGTGTCTTTTCAGACTAAGTTCTGGGGATGCAGAGCGGAAACAGAACTAGAAGACCTGAGAGGTCTGGAAGGTTGATCCAAGAACAGCAGATCTTTAAGCCGTTCAATGATTTCTAAAGTACCAGCAGTACTTTATTTAAAGTCTATTCTCTTAGTGAAGAACTGGGGTGACTTTTTACGTAAACAAGCTTATTCACTTGTGATTTAACTTTTATCGCTTATTTAATAAAAAAACACTGCTATTGCGAAATTGTGTTTCAACATTAACAGAACGTAGACAAAGATTTGTAATGGAAATGTAGCTACTGACTGCTCACAAGTAATCTAACAAATCCATTCCCATAAGTAGAAGCCTCAGTACCTCCAACTGGCCTCCTCCCATTTCAATCTGTGACATCAACTTAAACTTCCAGAGTGACTGGAAATCGGTGCTGAAGTTGCACTTATCTGCCAAGTCATTTTCTTTTCAGTGATTTTGTAATCAGTTTCTTATCACGGTGGCCTCCAGCTCATGTCTAATAGATTTCCCTACAGCTAATAAGCATGTCTTGTCTCCGTACATCATTAGCCTCTTTAATGAAAATGTGACTCCTATCTGTGCCAATGGCTCCGGCTCGGCTCCTCCAAGCTGCAGACATCACAACAGCAGAGGGAAAATGTCAGTTCTCGTTTTTATTCAATTCAATGCTGGGAATATAGAGAGCTCCAGCTGCTTCTGATGAAAATAAGTAAAGGAGATGCAACTGCTGGCTAGTTTGTAATATTTTTGCAGAGTTTCAAACAAATGACCAGACGTTAAATAAAAAAAGGAATCACTTGGCTTAAATAATTTCTTTCAATATTTTGTTGTTTCTTTAGCATTTTAAACATCAGTTATTCATTAAACTGTTAATGCTTAGTATTACTCTAATGACACAGCTGAAAGAACATGTCTCAATATGAAATATTTACTTCAGTTCATTAAAGATTAAAGACGGTTCTTCATTAAAGAAGAGGAAAACAAACACAACCCATAGAACAGTTTTAACATTAGATGCTTTGGGGGATTGGAGCCCCAAAGGTCATCTATTTTTGTTCCGTTTTGGCGGTTCAGTGAACTCTTCTCAGGTTCCATGAAGTAAGGTGAGGCTTCCTCTAGCGTCTCATCCAACCCCATAAACTAGGTCACAATATCTGACCCAGTTTGGCTCAAACCACACAACTTCTGTCCTGACACCATAAACTCAGTGCCTGGTTTAAAGAAATAAGTCAGCACGATATTTGTTTGGTTCTTGCTTCACAGTTGGCACTTTCTTTGCACAGCAGGAAAGCAAGCAGTGGCGGAGGGAGACTTTATGGTCCAATGGTAAGTTATGACCAGGAAGCACTATCAGCATTTAAGTGTATCTGTACCAAAATTTTACTTTTACAAGTCTCCCTACGATTTAGCAAAATAAAACAAAAAATGTGCGCCCACAATTGATGTCTACATATTATTGAACTTTATTAAAATGAACAAAACAAATAAAACATTTTTGTAGACAATGTTTACTTCAATTAAAGACCAGAATTGTGAGCAGATACTGAATATAGCTTATCTTGATTGATGATTGATTGGCTGGTCACTGGTCAGAATTGGTCATTCTACTAATATTCAGACTAACTCCTCCAGACTTTAGGAACAATAGGGAAACAACGATTTGGTTGAGCTTCCAGTTCTTCCAGCAATGCACATGTATAAACCTTAGTAGGGCATAAAACTAGAAGAAGCTGTTATAAAATATTGACTCTAGTATCAAAACGTACAATAGCACCTGCAGCTGTGCGCACTGTGCATACCTTGAGATTCTCCTAAAAATAAATAAAACAGTTATTGAATTTTATTATTTTTTTATTATCTTTACCCTTTTTATTGTGATCCAAGTAGAGGAGAAAAAAAATGTTTTTTTGGGGGTTTTTTTGTGTGTGAAAAACACATCTGTGAGAGTTTGTGGGGTTGTCCATGTATGCATCCTAAATCTGAACGTTACTGGTCAGTTTACTCTTGTTTATTTGGCATCTTGGTGCTCCTTCTGTGAGCTAAATGTGACTATGCAGTGAAGTTAGCTAAAATGAATTACCAGAGTTTTAACCTTCCTGTAGTCTTAGTAGGGGTAGAGTGAACCGCGCCTGAGCTTTTTCTCATGTGCACTGTTCTGGAGGTTGTCCTAGTTAAACAGATTTAACAGTTCCTGTGTGGTTTTGCAAACCGAGGAGCTGATGGGTCACCCAGTTGACTGACCACGACATCTGCTGCACTCTTCCTGAGTGTCGCACGAAGACTGCAGGAGAGTTAAGCAGTTAAATCCAGTCAAAACAGTCCCAAAAGAGTAGAAATTAAACATTGTTGCTTCACCTTCTCCTCTGTATGTCTCAGACTCTTCATCTGGAGATCTCCATCCTCCACCTCGCATGGATCACACAGGTAGGCTTTGTTCCCTGTCTTTATTTTTTAGTATAATTTGTAAAAAACAAAAAAAGAACGAAAGAAAGCATATTAGATTGCATTATGTGCATGTGTCCTGTATTTGTGTGTTTAGGTTTGTGCTGGTGTTGTGCAACATGAGGTGAGTTGGTGATGTGGTTGTGGGTCAGGTGCAGTGGTGGTGGTGTTGTGCTTACCCTCCAGTAATATCCTGCAGGCGCCCCTGTTGACGTACTCCAACATTGTCCCACTATCACAGCCACTACCCCCATATTTTCCTTTCCATCCTGCTCTACTCCCTCCTTTTTGCCGGCGTTCACACTGCGCATTAATCACCGGCTCAATAAATCAGTGGCTCAGCCGATAGCCATTACTTCAAATTAGAGCCGCTTACCCCACCAGGGAAAGCAGCTGATACCTTCATAAAGGCGCCTTTCATTAGTGACTATCGACCAGGGCCGAGGCAGCGGCGAGCCCGCGGGACAGCTAGCACAGCAGGGGAGGAGAGGGATGAGAGAGAAGGGGAGCAGAATGAGAGACAGACTACTTCACAACGAAAACTCAAAGTTGGTTCCAGTAAATAAATCTTGGCTGTGGATAAATTCCCTCTGCCAGGATTTACTCTCCTATAACAGATGGGACCGGGTGGAAGAATTACGCATGTGCCGGTTTTGAGGCAGGAGAAATGTAGCAGGACATATAAGATGGCGGCCTCCATCTCCCTTTCTGTATCTTTTGCTCTGACTCGGCGTGTCTGAGGCGTGGATGTGTCACATCCACATCTTCAGTCGATTGAGCGCCTTGTGGAGAAGCAGTTCATACATCCCTTATGTAAGAGGAGATACTTTTTTTTTGTTGTTTTTATTTCTTGTTGAGATATAGTGTTCACTATTTTGCCCACAGATGGCAGTGTGGGATAACTGATCTGAGCCTGACGTCTTATTGTTCATTCACCCTCTTATCTGAGGAAAAACTCAGGGATTCAAGGCTACACCTCGCTCCTCCGTTTCTGTTGTTTCCTTCCTTGCCCAGTTGGAACCATAAATCAGCCATCCTACAGAGAGATGTGCATTCAAATCCCCACCTCTATCAGCAGCAGCAGTTTCATCCAAAAAAAAGGTTTTACCTCCCCTCTTTCTGTTAGGTTGGGTGGTGGATAATGACACAAACGTGATGCAAGACGTTCCAACCGGGACTAAAGCTTGTCACATCTAATGCTTCAGATACCTTGCGAAGCCGTGTTAAATCTCAGACTGAGCAGGAATCTCGCTACAAAATCGTCTGGCTGATGTTCGAGGCCGCTGTTCATGCCCCGTTTTCTCCAAACAGCTACAGGCTGTCAGACCATCATCACTCCTTAACTCCAAGTGCCCTAAATGACTGTTACGAGCATTTACTCTACCTTCAACCTTTTAAAGCACTTGTCCTTGTCACAGCCACTTCTTTGATCTTTGTTTTTTGTGAAGGGATTAGCCTCCTTTAAGTCTCACAGCACTGTACAGTTCATCAAACGTTGTCAGTCAAACATGTTGAATCCATAGCTCTTCTGCAAAAATCACAGAATTTTCCCCAAAACGCCGCATATGCAGCCTGTCCAAAAAGCCCGAACAAAACGTCGATCTCTCGTCTGATAGCTCAGCTATCATGTATCTGTTTCTGCAATGATTTTTCATGCCTTATTATGTCAACAAGTTTACTCACATATGATTGTAACGGCTTTTTCTATTTAATGGAAATACCGCAATTGCAAAACTGTATTTTTACGTTTTTAGCAGAACTTCAAAACAGTTTTGCATAATGAAAAATCAACTACTGTTGATGTATGACAGTCCCATGAAGATGTTATTCCACACCAACATGTCCATCACTGCTAATCCACCTCACTCACTTTTGTCACTCAGTCATAATTAAATCTAATTACATATCAATTCATTTCAGTCAGTAAAATTGTGAATAATTTTACAGGTAACGGTGCAATTTTCCAAAATGTGAGCATATTTTGGAGCATGGTTGTGCAGTGTAAAAATAATTGTAAACAGGAATAAACTTTTAATCACATTTTGGAAAGATTCATTGGTGTGGTGTACGTACTAACTGTAACATAGTCTTCGGAAATGCATTTACAGATTAACATTTACTGAAATGTAGCTCTCCAGAAATGGTGACAAAAAATCTATAAGAGTTTGAAGCTTAATTGTCCTTTAGAGATCCTTTACTATTTTGGTGACAGCATGAAACAGTGGAAAGGTCAACGTTGATTCAACAGCTAGAAAGAGACTGAGCAAAAGTAGCAGCTAATTCTAAACCTCAACAGAGGAAGCTGAAAATAATTATTGTCAAACAATTTAATAACATAAAAAAGACAAAAACAGCAAACAAGAGAAAATCTGAAATTCAGCTGTTATCAGAACGGATAAACTCTAAACAAATTAGAAAAAGAGGGACTCTGTAGGAACAAACGAAAACATGGAAAGAATAAAACCCAAGAGAAGTGCTACCCATTAAAGCTTCACACTGCATGGAGGGAAGACAACAAGTAATAAGAAAGACCCTCATCACATTATTCTTGTCAGACCCTTCCTCCTCTTCCTCTTCTATCTCCTCCAGTTCTGAGGAACCCGTCTCTTGCAAGGAGAATGTGGTCTTGTCTTCCTCCGACGAGCTGGAGGGGTGAAAGGAGAAAGTAGCCCTCTTCCTGGATGGGTGTACTGTCAGGAAGGGAGACAACTGGAGCCAGGACAGCGCCTGAATGAGTGGCCAGCTCCAACAGGCGCCGGGCCTCCTTGAACTAGTTGGTGTTTAGGTACTGGATGTAGAACTTTCCCGCTGCACTGCTATCATAACATAATGGCAGACAGTCCAGCCTGGACCTTGGGCTGATGGAAGTTGTTGGCCTGAATATGTTGAGAAGGAGAACAAACACATTACTAATCTTTGTTTTTCTAAAGAGGGGACAGCAAGAGGAGTCAACTGAGAAGCAAAGCTCACAGCTGTTACAACAGCCGAGTGGATGTCTGTGAAGGTGGGTCTCCCAATCCCCCCCAGGCAATCTAGAGATACTTCAGAAGATGCTTTGCCCCAATAAAGAACTCCAGGTCCTGCTGGTCCTCCTTCAAAACAAAACAAAAAAAATGTTGGATGTTCAGCCCTTCTGTAAATATTCAACTTGTGGAGGAAGATGGTAAAATCTTATCCAGAAGTTTGGGGATCTGGAGAGCTGCTGGCACCGGTCCAGATCTGCCAGTGACTCGGGGCGCAGCTCCTTAGCATGTTTCACCTTCATCAGGAGGATAGCCACCTGCTTCTGAAACTGTACGATACATGAGCAGACGGGCTTGCGTTAGACAGGCTATCTAACGACCCTCTGGGCATTAGACAGCCTGCTCTCCTTGGATGGAGTGTCCCTTAAAATACTTGAGTAACTGGTGGATGTGCCATCCAGCTGAAAGACAAGTGAAAACAATTCAGCATCTATTGTTTAGTGGCCGTGCAGTTCTGTTATGAATAGAAGAGAGCTGCTTGCTCCTGGATTTTCACCATGTGATCCTGCTGGTTGTTCCCAGATGACATGACGACTGGCCCACACCCTGGACATCCTGGAGTAAGCCTCGTTCCTCTGGTTTTGCATGGGGCATGCGCCTTCCCGGAACATCCTCTGTAAAGAAATATCAGAACATATTTGTCAAGGAATCTTTTTCTTTCGAGCATTTATCAGCTTTAAAATTAGGTCTGGAAAAAAAAAAAAAAATCATATACCAATGGCTTTTGGGAGGAGGAGATGTCTGTCCAGCACATCCCTCATGACAGAGTCGTCTTCCAGGGATGAGTCTGGAGATTCTGGCTCTCGGTTTATGGTGTGTCCTGGAGAGAGGGTGCCGGAGGCCCACGAGTAGAAGGAGTTGCAGAGAGTGAAGGCTGGCTGGACACAGACAGGAGTGTGGTCAGTCCTCCGCTTGTGGAGCTCCTGTCTCTCCTGCTGCAGCTGCCTCCCCAGTTTGCAGCAGCTGCTGCAGTCGGTGTGCGCGGGGCTGCTATTAAACCAGGTCCCCTCCCTCCTCCATATCACTCCCAAGGATGGGAGGATGGAGCTGCATCTCCCTCAACAACCTCAGCTCTTTGAGGGTCTCGTTGTAATGAGAGGTCTGGAGGTGTTACACAGCGGTCCCTTCTCTCTTCTGCAGCTCCCGGCGGCCATGCTGGAGGTGTTTGTCCGGCCTCCAGGAGCTGTACTCACACCCTTCCACAGGGCAGGGCACCTCCCTGATATTCACCCTCCCCTGGGCCAGCTTCAGCAGCAGGATGCGCTCTTCCATGTTTCTTAACCATGTTTTCAAATACGTAATGTTTTATTGTCTCAAACTGAACTTCTACATTTTCCAGATTTTTATATTCAGAAAGGTTTAAAAGAAATCATTTTGTTTGACACATAATGTAGAAATGTTAACTATAAACAGGTTGTGCTTCGGTGGAAAAATAATTCACAGTTGCAATAAATAGGCTACATACTAGCTTGGTTTCATCCAAACATTGTAGGCTTTTTAAACAATTTTTTGCCACTAAATTTGACAGGAAGGGAGCAGAGAGAAGAGGGAAAGAACTGAGGATAGGGTTCGAACTTGAGTCGGTCGCACTGCGGCCTTTGCATCTGCTCCTACCACGTTTTTAAAGTAAAATTTGCTGCTGAGCTCACCAGCCTGATTTTGTTGTAGACCACAGTTCAAGACTGCATAATGCGCTGCAATGAAGTAAGTAAGGCTAGTAGAGACTTTAAGGTCAGAATAATGAATGTGATTTGTGTCCGTAGTGTAATAATAAAGTTGTTAGATTAATGACGTGCATTCATCTAAAAAATATACAAAGTAATAGTGGTTATTTAGTAGTAGTTTTTTTTTTTTGTTTGATTTAATAGGGAATCTCTAACTATAGCAACACTGGTAATTATTTTGTCATTATGCAGCAGCATAATCACACCCACAAAATAGATGAACTTATTTTAATTAGTTTTACACATCTTTACCGTGTCACTTAATGTGGCTGGCGACATTGTAAATATTCATACAAAATCTATTCCACTCCCTCTTTTCCTTTTCATCCCATCTTTTACTTTTTGTATTTCCTTCCATCATTACTGTGCCAACTATTTTTTCTCTGTGTAAGCTCCTAAATGATAACGTTGACCATAATTCAAGTCTCTGTAATGGAGACGACCTAATTCCCCCCACTGACTGCCAATCTCCCGGTAACGTTTGTTCCCTGTAATCTTCTCACCAAACTGACATAGCTGTCCCTATGCCTGTGTCACTGCTAATTTTATTGATGTCACCGTCTCACAAAAAACTGAGAGCGTTCCAGTTCGATTTTCAGCTGCAATCTTGTATAATTTTTGCACCTTTCCCCTCCATTCTGGGGGTAGTTATCTGGAAGTTAGTATATCACAATTAAAGTGAAATCGACAATAACTGAAGGTGCATTGAAAAAAGGCAATTAAAAGTGATGAACCATCAGAACCATGGCTCGGTTCTGGTGGAGAAATGCTGCTTAAACGATGCAATCAAAAAAGGGGGAGAATAATAATTTCATAAAACCTTCTCACTTAGTGCTCTGTGGGTGGATGCCCTGGATGAGTAATTTTTGCTAACAGTCATGAGGGCTATTTAAAAATGCACAAATAGAGGTGAGGAAAAGGTGAAAAGGTAATTAAAATGAACTATCTGTAAGTTAAAGGAAGTTGAAACACACTTTTATTGTCAAGCTTCCTGAATTCATGTCCTCTTAAAAGTGTCTCTGTCTTCATCAATTCAAACCAATAGAAAATTAAACTCTTTGCTTTAAACCTCTGTAAGTTAGATTCTGTGCATTTCAAACTAACCCCAGTGTTTTGTTTTGTTCTTTTTTTGTTTTTTTCCTGAAGAGCAAACCCAAAGACATAACATTGGTTTGTGCTAGACAAATGTGGCAGAGTGTATTTTCCGCCTTTTTGATTTTCTTTGTCTTAGTTCCTGTGTTCAGTTCAGGTATTCCTCTCTGTTTTGCCTTAGACAGAATCTGTGTGTCCATGAATCTGTTTTTGACTCCTCATCTAAGGTCAACTCAAAGAGCTTACAAGTACAGGAGGGAAATTCCAACATTTCTCAACTCAGCAAGTCTCTACAAATCCAGAGTAGAGTTTAAATCTGACCTAAAAAATCCAACCTGAGCCCACAGGCCTAATAAACTTGGCACACAGGTCACCGGAAAAACATCAAGACAATCCTGCCATCCTATGTAATTTTAGTATATTACCATAGTTGCCTCTATGTTTTCCCAATATGTCTGTGATGCAATCTGTGCTAAATGTTCCATTTCCTCCCTGAAAGTGTTTCTGTTGGTCATGCAGGCAACATCCTGCCGAAGGACACACAAATGAATGGCAGTTTATGCACATTGGGGACTGCATTGTGTAGGAAGGCTTCGGACAGGCTAATAAAATATTGTTACTTAGCAGAATTAACAAGTAACAGCAACAAAGATTGAGGTTTTTGTGCTGACCTGCTCAGGAAGCACCATGCCTCTGCCTGTTACCGCTGGTTACAGAAATGAACCCAGGAAAGATTTTATGAAGGATTTTCTCGGCCCAGAAGTCTCTTCACACTGTGACTGTAAACAGATTCATGTCTATCCAACATGACTAACACTGAACCCACAGCTGACAGCTCACGCCTCCTTTTCTCATACTGCAGTCTTTCAGCTGTCTCCGTCCTGCCCACCTAATCTCAGTTTTGTGCCACCGGGTGATTGCGAATCAACGACAGCTTCCACAAACCCTAAGACAATAGAAAACCAGGAGCTGAACAGATTTGTGTGCAGTATTAATCCACATTACGCTGCAAAGCATCAGCCGACGCGGTTGTACAACAGATGGACCACTTCTCCTGCCTTCATTTAAAACGTCATCACAAGGGAAAACACCTAAATGATGGGTCAATTAGGCTGGAAAACATTGGGCCATAAAACCGGATCATAGATTCATGTAAAGGAGTTTGATAGGAATTCCATTTGCAATCATTTTCCGCTATTGGAAAGTGTTTAATGTGAAATGATTTTTCTTCAAGGTCGAGATGTTTTCCTCTTTAACACTCTGACAACGCTGCATTGCAGAGTCATAACGTTTAATGTTGACTACAGAAGCAGATGATGGCATTCATTTCCACATAAAATACAAATGTTATTTTATGATTTAGGTGCTTGTTCTTTCTGTCCTGAACAGCACTAACTTTTTATTCATTTATTTTAATAGGATTCCAGCTTTAGGAATATGTTCAGAATGAATATTCACTATTTTTTTTTTAAAAAGTCTTGTGTGTGTCCATTCATAATGTGCCCTACTGGCAGACACACACACACATACACACACACTTCACTGAGGGCTGAGCCATGGCCTGTGAAGGCAGTGGAGATGTTCCACAACCCAAAGCGACAGCTTCATGTTGTGTGTCTGGTCACAGCAGGTCGTGTTTTGGTTAGCGTGTCCTTCAGCGTAATGCTGAGCTGCCTCATTCCTGCCTGAATGCACTCCGACCTTATGACTCGGGGCAAGCTCTAATTAAAGCCTGCATAAAAAGCACATATGTTCGCTGACCAAAACCTGAGGATTTTTCTTCCTTTAAAAAAAAAAAAAAGAAAATTAAATAAAGTTATTATCATGCCAGTTTTGATTAAATGACCATACTGCCCTAAGGCAACAGGACAAAAGGTTGGAAAGTTTCTGAGGTAAAAAAAAAAAAAAAAAAAAAAATCACCAGTCAGAAATGCATATTATCAGAAATTCTGTAAAATTAATTTTATTTTTTTAATGATGTGCATAAGCTATTTGGGATTTGTTTTCGGCGATGACAAATGTTGCAAGACAAAGTTTCAATAAATTTTACAAACAATAACTGACTGCAAACACAGTAAAATGGATAAAGAAGGGCAAGGTAGGCTTCTGAAATGGAACTGAATTCAATCTTATTTAAAATGGATGAACGCTGCATAAAACCCAGCCTGGTAAAATGTTAGCTGGTTTCCACTGTGTGACTTAATGCATGTTAAGGTATATTTGATATTTAAACTAACAAGCATTTTTAAACAGCCTAAAGTATTTACATATTTCAGCTATTTATGGATTTTTGTTTTGTCTAATCCCTGTGAATATCAGTGGTCAAGCATATTTATAACATTAAAAAACTTTGGTTGACCTATTTCCTTAGTTCTTGTTTTTGAGAAGCCTAAAGCTGTATTATGTATTATTACCTCACCCTGAAAGGACAATTCCAGTAAATCATTAGAAGCCCTGTAGGAAATCTGAATAAAGTACATGTAAACTTCTGATCCACACTGCTTTTTAACACCTACTATGTCCGCCATGTTTCTCATTACAGAAATAAAGTTAATAGAGTGTTGTGAGTGGAAATTTGTTGGCTCATTTTACATTTCAGTGAAAAACCAAGACAAACTCAACTTTTAGTTTATCATGGTTCTTGGGTTCCCACTGACCAAATAGCATGACTTCAGCATTTAGAAGTCGAAAACCACATGCAGCCCAAGGACTTTATTAATGATTACTTAGTTTATATTTGAATGTAAGGCACACAGTCTCCATGTTAGTGCAAGTTCCACAACACACCTTCTCTGTGATGAGAATATTCATATATTGTAACTTCTCTAGAAGGCATAAAACAGGCGATAGTGATGAGCCTTACTCTGAAAATGTTGGACATGATCCTGGATTATTATTGACACTTTTATACGCAATCGCACCATCAGGTATAATGAAAGCTGCTCAGGAGATTTCCCTGATGTTAGCGTTCATTTAACATCATCATTTAACTTGAGCAGCCCAAAAATACAAAAACCAAGGGGGTTGTCTTAGGACATCTGTGCTATACTAAAGCCGTTAGAGCTATTAAACCTTTAAATCTTTTTCTGCTTCTAATGGTTGATTAACTTCCTCAACAGAGAGTTGAGTTTGGAGGAGACTTGTTATTAGCTGTTCATTTACAACCTAGTGCATAAAAATAAATATTCATTTTCTCAGCGTTTGACAATAAATCAGACTGAGTGCTTTGTGTTTTACATCAGTTATGGTTGCCAAAACTCATTTCTGTTTCCTAAATATCAGAACAATAACTTTGAATAGTTTCGAAAACCCTAAATCTACATAGGTTTGTAAGGTTCTGATTGTTTGGTAACCAGTCAGAACAGTGGTTGAGTTCTGACTGGTTACCAAACCAGGGTTAGAGCCAAAATTGTGGATGGGTTTTAAAGCAATACCTTCTAGAACATACTGCTTGTTTGTCTGGTATTTTATAAAAATGTAAAATAAATAAATGCCAATGAGAGAATTGTGGACCTTCACAGTTCAAATGGTGATACGGAGAATTAAACAACCATCATGCCATTCAGGAAGCAAATGGGTGCTTTGTCCCAGAAATGAACATGTTTTAGCCTTAAAATGTGACTATCAACTTCCTTTCCTGACAGGTCCTGTCAGAGAGAAAGAGGCCAGTATTCCCAAAGTCGTGTCACTGCCTTCAAATCCACTCAGGGACAAAGTCATTAAAGGGGCAGTATTATGGTTTTACCAGGCACATAGTGCCATTTTATAGCACAATCAAGTAACTGTGAAATCAAGTACAGTCAGGTAATTACTTTGTAATACAACCCTTTGAAATTGGGCCTCTGTCTCTTTAAAAGCTCCTGCTGTTTCTGAAACTCCACCTTCTCTAGACGGCATAAAGCAGGAAGTCATCACAACATGGCTCCTCTGTTAATCTTTTAATGTTTTTTTTTTTTTTTTTTTTTTTTTACCACCGTTTCTCTGAGAAGTAGCTCCTATAATGAGCTTAGCAATTCCAGCAGGTGTTTGCTAATTGCTGCTGGCTAGTCTGAAGGAGCTGAGTGTGGGAGCTGTGGTGGAGGGCTGCTCTGTGAGGTTGAAACTCGGAATCTTGGAAGCTGCAGCTCAAAGGAGGAGCTTCATCTCAAAGGCGGGGCTAGGTGCACAGTTGCATGGTTGTCATGGAGATAAAATGATTTCTCAAACATGCACAAAATAATCAAAGTAACACTCCTGGTATGTTTTTGTTGAGGGAATGATATAACATGAAGTAAAGTTAAAAAAAAAAAAGTTGATTTTACATAATACATGTTCTGTTGTCTGATGAACTTTTGCCATTTTGTCTGTTGTTACATTTAGAAGTAGAAGGAATGTGAAGCTTGAGAACAATTCTGAGAAATACGGTGGTGGCAGCATCATGCTGTGTCCTCCAGCTGGACAGTGACACTCAGCATATGACCAAAATGCTTATCAAGTGACTTAGTGGTTGTAAAATCTGTTTTTGCTCATTATTTAGTAATTACAAATCAAACTGTGATTGTTCTATACCAGCTCATTGTTGCACCGATGTGATTTAATGATCTGTGTGTCAGAGAGCATAGTTTCTCTGAATCACTGGGTTTAAAAATCTCCCACAGTAACTCTGTTCAAAAGCAGACCATATTGATCAACATATTTTTCTATTTCATATTTTATTTTGTAGTTTTAAATGTTAGTTTTATTGCTGGTGTTGTAAGACTTTGAAGCTGGCAGCTGTATAGACCAGGCTTTTAAAAAATATGGACTTTATGGCATTTGTACCTAAAATCACCCACCGCTTTGTTATATTTTGAAAATCCATGTTAAAGTGAGTTTTGTGCACAGGGATTGCCTATTTATTTGAAATTGGTCTTTAAATTGTATCTGATTCCCAGCACAGAGCCTTGTGACCAAAGCCTTGACCTCTATGTTATTAAAGTCAGTACAAAGGGGGAATTGTGCAAGAAGTCTCCCACCCCTTTTTTTTTTATTTTACTGATTTTGGAGTTTTAAAATGACAATGACACCAGCAGACAAGTTAGAGAATTCCAAAGATATCACACAATTCACTTTTAGGGTTTAGGGTTTATGGACGTCTAAACTCATTTTACAGCAATCCTACCAACAGCCGTCCAGGTGTCACCTAGCACCGCTTCATGGCTGACTATGAGCCCTGAATACAACATGAAAATAGTTGTGTTGTTGTTTTAAAAATCTATTTACCTAAAAAATAAAATTCTAGCATGAAAAATATGTTTTATATAATAAAAGCAAATTATGATTTAGATTTTACTTGAGTGAAGAAAGTTCTGAAAAAAAAGTTGATCTCAAAAGTCACACAATGAGCCGAAGTATTTCTGGCCGTGTTTGTATGAAGATAATAATAATAAGAACTACAAACTGGGCCTCTTTGGCCTCCTGATGAGATACTAAAGTCCCAGCTCACTATCGTTAGGCTCATCATGTCACATCTAGATGTTCGTGTTCCTCCTGCTGTTTCTGACGTCTTTAGCCATGTTTGGATTATAATCAGTATCCGCTTTCTCCTTATACCCACCGCCGTTCCTTTAGCACCAAGTCTGACTGAAGACTTAGTGCTAAGACTGCCATCAGCCTAGTGCTTATGAGCTCAATGTTAAAAAAGACTCCATTACTTTCTTTGCCATCTTTTCTCACAATCCCCAAGGCCCTAAATGATAATCAGTAAAGGATCTCCAGTCTCATTGCTATGAGAAACACACACATTAATGGTTATGCCATTTTAAGTGGAAACTACATTTGCTAACATTTGCTTTCTAGGAAGTGTAACTGAATGCTTAACCTTTCTTCTAGACATCTTATGTAACGATGTCTTAATTTTCTTTTCACTCAAATGTTACTAAATGTGTATAAAGCGCCTTGTATATGTATTGAAACATCCTGAACTCAGAGTACCCAGTGAGTAGAGTAATTAAGGTAGAAATCCAGCTGTTCTGTGAAGGAACAAATGCAAATCTACTAAAATATGGAACTGACATGTTGGAGAAGGAGAGAATTAATCAGAGAAACAGCAAAGAGTCTCAGAGTAACTCTGGAGGAGCTGTAGAGATCCTCTACTCAGGCAGGGCAATATGTTAACAAGTTGACTATCACTGCGCTCTGACAGCACTAAAATCACTTTGGAAAAAAAACAAAAAAAAAACATCTGCAATATAAACGATAGTGGTGGCAGCATCATTCTGTGCCCAGAAAAAATAAACTTTTTAGTGGGACAGTCTGTGTACATCCATCCATTTTCTTACACCCTTGTCCCACTAGGGTGGGTTGGGAACCTTATCTCCAGTGAGACATTTCGGGCGAGAGACGGGATCACCCTGGACAGGTTGCCAGACCATCGCAGGGTACATACTATACAGTGTGCATGTTAGCATGGACTAGTCAAAGTCCAGGCCATAACAGAAGGGTGTACTATCCTTGACATTCAAGCCAAATTAAAGGACCAAGTGTGTTCCAGCTGAAGTCAAACTCTTGACACGTGGTTACATGGTTTGAGACGTTGGTTTTTGGTGATGATTCTGTGGAGAGGTGATGGTTGGATGGATTGGGTGAATGGACTGGAGCTTTGTCTGAAACAACAGAGGCATTGCTAAGTTGAAAGTGTCTTGAGATCGTCTAAATGTGCGTCTTCCATAGGGTGGTCCCCTGCTGCTCCTCTGCATTGAAGGGGGTCAGTTGAAGTGAATCTGGTGGGTGCCTCCCTTGACGAGGCAGACCTACAACAGCCCAGAGACACCATCTTTCTGGCCTCAGAATGACTTGGGTTTCCCTAAACTGAGGCTGGTGAGTGCTGCTGGGGAGAGGGCTGTCTGGGTTCTTATTGTGGACTTCTTACCCCCCTAGAAACCTAACTTGGCCAGTTTGAGGGAAAGTATATTTTGCAATGATAAAGAGCTACAAACACATATTTAAAAGCAACTTTGTGGGGCTGAAAGTAGCTGGCGAAGTTGCTGGAGTGTCTAAGTCAATGCCTTAAAGGTGTGAAAAGACAAAATTGACGTTTACCACGGCATTCGAGCTCCTCATACAAAAATAATAAGCCACAGCGCTTTACAGTCCTTTACACACAGAAAATAATACAATCCAGAGTCACACAGTGAAACCTCTGCTTCTTTCATTGATTTTTGTTTCATATTGTTCATGTTATGCCATATATTTTCAAGATCAAGAAAGGTTTAAAAAGTAAAACTTTAAAGTTATTGAATTTACTTTTCAGTTGGTTTCTAACATATAGACAGTTCTTCATGTATATATATATATATATTTCTTTTTCCTGTTTCTCAGTTCAATGATGGATAAGTTCATGGCAGTGAGAGTTTGGAAGGAAGATAAAAGTATCTCTGTGGTGCTGCACTGAACCAAGCCTGGTGGTCAATATCCTCACCGAGACAAATCAAACGCCCTCCGATGTCCAGTAGCCTTGAGCCATTTAGCACATTTTCAAAGTGCTTAGACCTCAAACCTGTACAGAGGCCCGCTTTTAACTGATGCCCAGCAGCAGCAGCAGTCCACAGAGCTCCAGAATAATTTTCTGTATCCACAGTGTTATGACACTCTCTCCGTCAGATTTCACCTTCACAGGTTCGGAGCCTGTTTACACGTACACATCTCCCTGATCTCCCACTGCCTCTGTTCTGCTCTTCAGAGTCAGGAAGCTGACTTTGTTAAATTCACCTGCTGCTCCTGTGAGGGGAGGCTTTGACCTGTCAGTGGCCTTCTAGAGTCACTTCGTTGTAGAATCGATCTATGTGTGAATGCAGTTGGTGGAAGCAGCCTTGCCTCGTTAATATCAATAATCCAGTTTGGAAAGAAAACGCAAACTTCCGCATTTATTTAGTTTATTAAGTTGGACTTTTTTTCTGCTGTCAGTTTAAAGGTGCAATATTATGTGTTTTCTCTGCGTATACTGCGATTTTATAACACAACCAAATACCTGTGTTATCTTCAGTTGATACAGAATGCTGTGTATTTCAAATATAACTGATTATAAATTTTACTTCATAATTTTAAGCCTTAAAATGGGGCCTCTGTCTCTTTAAAAAGTCCTGCTCTTTCTGAAACTCCGCCTTCAGCAAGTCATCACAATGTTAACCCATTAAAGGGTTAATGTCAAAGTTAACCCTTTAATGTTGTTACTCTGAGAAGTAGCTCCTATAATGAGCTCAGCACATGTTTGTGGAGTAATGGTTCAGGCCTGGTTTGTCAAGCCAGGTATCCCCTGTTTAGAATTCAGACACTTAATGTGCGATTTTCCTGACTGTTGAACTGACCATGAAGAATAGACCATCAGACTGTCTGAGGACAG
Organism: Poeciliopsis paucimaculata; assembly: GCA_903067055.1. Lineage (NCBI taxonomy): Eukaryota > Metazoa > Chordata > Actinopteri > Cyprinodontiformes > Poeciliidae > Poeciliopsis > Poeciliopsis paucimaculata. The sequence goes on from CAEGAD010065395.1 coordinate 74,212, forward strand.
AAGAAGATCACATGTGTACGAGTCAGGTAATTAACAAAGAAACTTCCACAGTACGGGTGATCTAATGTTTTATCACAATGTTTTGTGGTAGTATTGTGATGACAATAAGAACTTTTTTTTTTTTAGGTAAATGTATGGCTGTGACAACATGGAATAGCGATCATAACCCCACAAACAAATACTGCTTTTGAAAAACATATTGATATGTAATATGCTTCTTTAGAACATTAGTCACATGTTCTGATGTGGAAACATCAGAACATGTGATAGTGATGCAGTTTAGTGATGTAAACTGCATCACTAAACTGCACAGTCATGCAGTTTTTATATATATATATATATATATTGGGATGTCATTCGGACTAGAGAAGTGTGGTCGGCTGGTCACAAAGAGGGGGAAGGTCATCCGCACAGAAGGGGTCTCACTCC